>JAWRVF010000881.1:0-147316 GCA_036785485.1 Physcomitrellopsis africana
GCTTAGAGTTACCAGCTGCTATGAAGGTATACCCTGTCTTTCATGTTTCTCTGTTAGAGCCTTATCGGAAATCGTCTTTTCTTGGAAGAGTGCAATGTCCGCCACCTAGTATAGAAATTGAAAACAACAAAGAATATGAGCTGGAAAGAATACTAGATTCACGGCAAAGATGGAATAAATTAGAGTACTTTGTGCATTAGAGCGGCTACGATATTAATGAAAGAACATGGGAACCGGCCAAAAATCTTGCCAATGCGTCACAAAAGGTACAGGGATTCCATTGACAATATCCTAATAAACCAAAAATTGGTCATTAACGAAGCGTGAAGATGAAGCCTTCTCTGGAGAAATGAATAGAAAAGGGATCCACGTCATATCAAAACATAACTTGTTGTATTTCATAGTATCAAGATATCTAATATCAAGGTATATTTAGATATGGCTAGTCAGAGTGTAAATACTGTACTAGTGCTACCATCTCAACCGAGTAGCTCACGACGTCGACCTCGAGACGAAGAATTAGAAGAGCCAAGAAGACGTCAAAGAATACGAAGCAGCAAGTCACTTGTAATTGTCTTTGAAGTTAAACCAGCTCATGCAAGTAGTGGCAAAGCAATATTTTCAAGTCATTTCCACAATGAAGATACAGAAGTTCAAGCATGGTCTCAAGTAGAAGGTATTAGTCATTATCGGTGGCTACAAGGATCCATGAATCATCTGCCTCGTGAACGACAGCTGGAGTATATTACAAAGACTATGTGACAAATTTTTAGTTTCCTACGTTTGTGAGTATACATCTCAAATGGCTTCTCGGAGACCTCGAAGCTAAAGGAGGAGGTGATGTCAAGGACATACTTATTAGATACCTTCTAGAACATTCTAGAAGTTTCTTAGAACTCTCTAGAATCTTCCAGAGCCTTCTAATATCTTCTTAGTGTCAAGGACATACTTGTTAGAATCTTCTAGAACATTCTAAAAGTTTCCTAGAACTCTCTAAAACCTTCCAGAGCCTTCTAATATCTTCTTAGTTAATAGAAGTTACTTGAGAAGCTCCCTAGTTGGTGGAAGCTGCTTGAGAAGCTTCCTAATTGGTGGAAGTTGCTTGAGAAGCTTCCTAGGTAGGAGTATATATTGGAGTCGAGGTTGAAGAGTTCTTCAGTCTCGACAATACATCTCTTGGAGCTCTAGCTCACCTCTCTGGTGTTGTTTTTGTATTCATCTGATTAATCCAGTTCTTGCCACTTCTTCTTGCACTTCTTCTTTAGACTTTAAGTCTATATTCTGTGTCCGTGATGTTAATCTTGTTCCTGCCAATTCTTTTTGAATTTCTTGTTTAGACTTTAAGTCTATAATTTGTGTCCGTGACACCTTGTGGAACTTGTCGTTAGAAGGGGAGGTGATGTCACGGACATATTTTAAGTCACCACATTCTAAAACTTTTTGTAGTCCTTTAAAACCTTCCATAATCTTCTAGAATCTTTTATAACTTTTTAAAATCTTTCGGAACCTTTTAGAATCTTTTTTAGTCTTCTAAAATCTTTTATTGTCTTTTAAAATCTTCTAGAATCTTTTCCAATCTTCTAAAACCTCCCGTAGTCTTCTAAAATTTTCTAGAATCTTCTTTAGTCTTTTTGAATTCATCTTAGTTTTTTAGAATCTTCTTTAGTCTTTTAAAATCTTCTAAGATATTTTTAAAAGATTCAATAGGACATAGGCCTTGTAGTATAAATAAGAAGCAAGACCAAGGTGCACCTCAATCTTGCCAATACAAGTCTTAGAACAATTCAAAGTGTTGCCTTATTTTTTGATATCAAACTAATTTCTTGTTCTTGTCAATGATGTAATTTTTTGTTAGGAATATATACTTTGAAGGTTCATAAAATCTTCTAAAATATTCTAGAAGCTTTTTGAGTTAATGAAATTTGGTTGAGAAGCTTCCTAGTTGGTGAAAGTAGCTCAAGAAGTTTCCTAATTAATAAAAAGAGCTCAAGAAGCTTCCTATTTGGTGAAAGTAGCTCAAGAAGTTTCCTAGTTAATAAAAGGAGCTCAAGAAGCTTCTTAGTTGATAGGAGCTTTGTAAGAGAGTGGATTATCCTCCTCCTTGAAAGTTTTAAAGCATTTTAGAGGTTGCAGATTATCTTCTATTAAACTAATATTATCTTTTTATAGATTCATTTTTTCTTTCTTTTAGAATAGCTAGAAGTTAAGATATTAAAATAATCAAATTTTTCAAGTCCAAATTAGTATTATAAGTGCTCTTATTATATTATTTGCTAAAATTATAGAAATTAAAGGGATTGTTGCAAAACTTCATAACAACGCAACATTTGGAGTGCCACATCTTAGACTGCATCCACCTCCAACTTATGTACTTGAGGATGTAGTACTATCTATGCTATGCCAAAAAAATCCACTTGTTCAGTAACATAAGGAGCCTCAAATTAGTCTTTTGGAAAAATATGATGGTATATATTCAAAGTTTTAAGGATTTGTCAATCAAATTCGATTAATAATGGTGCTACAACTTGATACTTATCCAACAAAAGAATCATGAATTGGATTAATCAGCACCTTACTTACAAGGCAAGCATTAGCATGGTTTGCTCTCTTGTTTGAAAAAAGATCACCAATTTTGAGCAGCTTTAAAGTTTTTATAGAAGCATTTGCAGATGCATTTGGAGAACATGGTAAGAGTCATTGGGCAATAACAAAGATCCAAGCATTATGTCAAAAGATGTGCTTTACATCAGTCTATGTATCCAATTTTAAATAATCAGTGTACAACATCAATTGGATTGAAGCCCTAATAGACCTATTTTATTGGAGATTAAAAGATGATATGAAGGATTTGTTATTATCACTTTCGAATCCACAATTGCTCAATGAAGCTATTAGCTAAGCCATAAAATGTGATAACCGATTATTTTAATATCAACAAGATCAACATTCATGGGCTTCAATAAGACAATACACAATCTGATATATCTCTGCTATATTGACAAATATTTTGAATTCACATTCAAAAGTAGAAGATATACAACTTAATGCAATATAATTTAAACTTCTTAGTCCGCAAGAAAAGAAACATAGAATGGAAGAAGGTCTATGCCTATATTGTGGCAATGAAGGCTACAAGATTGGCAATTGCTTGAAAAAATAAAATCGACCTATTACCAAAACCATGAGTACAATTATTCAAAAAAAATGATAATGTTGAGCTTTAGTAGGGATTGTGCAGTTGGACAATCAAACATTACAAAATTATTTAAGTTCCTCTCTTTTTGCTCAACTTGCTCATTATTTTACAATTCGTTTATATTATGGCCCTCAAAAGATTTAGATAGCCACTTTGTTAGATTCGAGGGCATTCGCTTATTGCATAGATAAGGCATTTATTAAGCTTCATAAAATTCTTCTAATATAGAAATCCAAACCTATTCATGTAGAGGTAATAGATAGGCAATCTTTATTTTCTAATAGTATCACCCATAAAACGATGCCTATAGAAGTGTTGTTCAAAGATCATAGAAGCCAGATTGTTTTCAATGTTATTAGAATTCCTTCAAATCATGTTATTCTTGAGCTATCTTGATTGGAAAATCATAATCCATCTATACATTTAATATTATAAAGAATAACATTTGTGATAGAGATCCCTGCAAAAAAAATTGGTAAACCTTTATTTGTTGGAGCAAAGGCTTTTTTAAGATTGGCCAACAAAGGTACACCATTTGTTATTTATAAGACTCTAAATAAAAGAAGATATGACTTCATCGATAAGTATTTCAAAGCAATATAGCAAATTTTAAGATATTTTTCAAAAGAAGAATGCTGATATATTATCAGAGCACCGATCATACAATTGTGCTATAGATCTTTAGGAAGGAATACAACCACCTTTTGGTCTAATCTATAATCTTTTTCAAAATGAGCTTTCAGTATTGAAAGATTATATTGATGAAAATCTTGCAAGGAACTTCATCAGACATTCAAAATCTCCAATATGTGCACATATATTTTTTATAAAGAAGAAAGATGGTTCCTTGCATATGTGCATTGATTATTGAAGATTGAATAAAATAATGGTAAAAAATTATTACTGACTATCATTAATCTTAGACTTTTTGAAATAACTTGGCTAAGCCAAGATTTATACTAAGATAGAGCTTTGTAGAGCATACAACTTGGTATGGATCGAGGGAGATGAATAGAAGACCGCATTTTAGACAAGGTATCGACAGTTTGAATATAATGTCATGCTCTTTGGACTAACAAATGTTTCCGCTATCTTTCAGTATTTAATAAATGACATCTTTTTGAAAGTCTTTAGACAAGTTGATGGTAATCTATCTTAATGACATTTTAATCTACTCAAAAAATCTGGAAGAATATGAGAGGCATGTCAAATTGATATTACAAAAGCTGCAAGATACAAATTTGTATGCCAAACTAGAAAAATGTGTATTTCATCAACCTAAGATAGAATTTTTGGAATACATTATATCTACTAAAGGTTTGATAATGGATCCCAAGAAGATAAAGGTGATTATGCAATGGGCCATTTTGAAGACTACAAGAGACGTACAATGTTTTTTTGGAGTAGCTAACTTCTATCAAATCTTCATCAAAAATTACTCTCAAGTTGCCACCCTTCTTATTCAATTGACATATAAAGACAAATTAAAATAGAAGCCTCAAGTGAAGAAGGCATTTCAAGACCTCGAGATGGCATTTAATACAGCTCCAATATTAATGCATCTAAACTTTACAAAGGCGTTCTACACTGAGACTAATGCTTCAGATTTTGTATTAGAGGCCATACTTTTACAAATGGGTATAAACAATAAATTCCATTTTATTACATTTTATTCTTGAAAATTCTCTATTTTTAAAATTAATTATAAAATTCACAATAAAAAAACTGTTTATTATTACAAATTTTTTTTAAAATAACATCATTTTCTTAAAGGAGTAATGCATCCTATGGCTATATATATAGATCACAAGAATTTAGAATATTTTATGTCAATTTGGATTCTTAATTGTCGCCAAGCTAGATAGAATATGTTGCTATCTCAATTTAACTTTGTTATCACTTATTGACTTGAGAAGCAACAACGATTGTCTGATGTTCTATCAAAGAAATCATATCTTATACCAAAGATAGGACAAGCAATGTTTGATCAACAATATATAATTTTGTTGAAATCAGAGTAATTTTATCTTTGCACCATTATTACATTGATGCCTATTGATTTTAGTTTTTTCAATGAGATGCATATCATAATTACTAAATATGCTTTGATCCTTGGTATCAAATGTCACTTGAAAGAAAATGTTGATAAATTCAAACTTGAGAAAAATCTTTTATATTTTGAAGAATGTTTGTATATCTCAAAAAGACCAATACGATTGCATGTTTTTTAAAATCACCATGACTTTCCAACTGCTAGTCACTTTGGATTTAATAAGACCTTATAACTTATTTTCCAAGATTTTTGGTGGACTCAAATGTGGAAGGCAATAAAAGACTTTCTACTCTTTTGCAACATTTGTTCAAGGTCTAAAAATCCTCAACATTGCCTTTATAGACTTTTACAACCCTTATCTATTTTAAGATAATTATGGTCTTCCATCTTGATGGATTTTATCATAAATCTATTGCCATCCAATTCATTGGACAACATCTTTGTAGTAGTTCATCGACTTACAAAAATGGCTCATTTCATTCTTTGTAAAAAAATTGCTTCTAGTAAAGAAATGGCAAGGCCCTTTTTTGACAATATATATCAATATCATAGTCTACCAAATGATATGGTAACTGATCGAGAATCCCAATTTATATCTAAGCTCTGAAAATATCTTTTTGAAATATTGAAGGTAGATATTAAACTTTCTTCAACTTTCCATCCTCAAATTCATAGCCAAATTGAATGAATTAACTAAATTTTGGAATAATATTTATAATACAGCATCAACTATCAACAAGACAATTAGATCTCATATCAACTATTAACAAATTTTTAATATAATAATATTGTTTGTGCCTCAACTCAACAAATATTATCTCATTCCAACTATAGATATCATCTGAAGCTTGATTTATGGAGTATGCCAAAGATCAACAATCCAATGGCTGAAGGATTTGCAAAGTGTCTATTGCAACGCCAAACAACCTTGAAGCTTCAATTACAAGTAGCTTAAGATGCTTATAAGACATCTGCAAATAAATTCAAAAATCAACTGCCTACTTTTCATATTAGAGATAAGAAGTGGTTTCTTTGACGTAACATTAAGACCAAGCGACTATGCGATAAGTTGGATTATCAAAGATTAAGACTATTTTGAATCCAAAAGCAAATTAACCTAGTGGCATATTACTTAGAATTACCATCTTCTATGAAGGTACATCTAATTTTTTATATTTTTTTTTAGAACCTTATAATGAGTCACATATTTTGAAAAGAATACAACAATCACTACCTAGTATCAAAATTAAAGACGATGAAGAATACAAGGTTGAAAAGGTACTTGATTTACAATGAAGGTGGGACAAATTGGAATATCTTGTTCACTGGCAAGGCTGACATTAAAAAAATGCACATGAAAATTAGCCAAAAGCCTCATTAAATCACCTCAAAAAGTATAAGAATTTCATTGGTTCTATCCCCACAAATCCAAACGTATTTGATGATAACTTCTTAGTAAAGATTGAATTCAAAGAATACTCATAAGAGAAGGAGAATAAAATTATAGCCTTCATCAATATGTAGTTGTCTATTCTAAGATAGAATAGAGTGGTAGAAAGAAATTAGTTACTATGTTAAATCTTCAAATATTAAGAGAATAAGACCCAGAAGATTTATTTGCCATATAAGCTTCAAATAAATCAATGCAATTTTCACAGCCTCCAATTGAGCAAAGTGAGGACAATGCATTTCAGTACTAAGTATGACCTTGGCTGGAGGCATTAGGAGCAAGATCCAATCATACATATCTCAATTTTAATGCTCAAGCTTTAGTGATATTGTTTGAGCTTGGAAAGGTGAATCCTTTTAATCTTGAGATCTTATTTGGAGGATGTTTTGAAGACTGCAATGAAGATTAAATCCTTGGATTGGATATTTCAACAATGGATGTACTAGCTCAAGGCCATAGAAAATTTCTTCAAGGACTAGTAGAACCTATCGTCCAAGAACAGATAATAGAATACATAGCTTTACTAGTGTAACGTATTCTCTATTTCTTACGTATGTAATAAAATCAATCTCTTCTTAGAACTTGTCACTAGAAAAAGGGGTGATATTAGGGACATACACTTTGGAAATTTATAAAATCTTCTAGAACATTCTACAAGCTTTTTGAATTAGTGAAAGTCAGTTGAGAAGCTTCCTAGTTAGAAAAAGTACCTTGACAAGTTTTTTAGTTAGTGAAGGGAGCTCAAGAAGCTTCTCAGCTAGTAGAAGGAGTTAAAAAAGCTTTCCAATTCGTAGAAGCTACTTTGGTTTATAAACCACTCTAAAACCTCCTTCATTTTTGTGTTCTAAAAATTTAAGACTTTTTATATCTAATAATAATTTTAAATCATTCAAATCTCTACCTTCTAAGCAACATAAGTCTTCTAACATATTTAGCATATATTTTGTTAATCTATAATATTCAAAATTCTCTTACCTATTTGTATCAATCAACCTATCATATAAAAATTGAACATCACTTCCTACTTAATCACATGTCGCAATATCAAAAATAAATAAATGAGTTGTCTTCAAATTTATTGGAATAATGCTTTGAAAGCATATCACTTACTACATTACAATAAAATTTCAAATTCCAAAGTATTTTTCTAAAAGTCTCTTTGTTATTCAATTGGAAGATAGCTTCTTTGTACCAATTTGATTTTCCACAATTTCCAAATAAAAAATAAGATTTATTTAATATAAGAAATAATTCACTTAATAAAAGCCCGAACTCCAATCCATCATCTATAATGCTCTACAAAGCATACAATTTTTTACTCTATATATTTAATCTTTAATTCTAAAAATAAATATTTAATAATAAAAAATAAAAAAAATAAAAAAAATAAAATCCTACAACCAATATTCAATCTCTTTATATATTTTGATAACTTAATTTCAACATACAACTTCAATATAAACCTTATTAATCCTAAACCATAATTCTAAATCCTAATTGATCTTTACTTTAAAAAATCCATCTTACAAACTTAGATACACAACTACTAAGACAATCTTCTAATAAGATGCAAAAATATTCCAAAATAATTAAAATAAGAATGCAACATCATAATATATAGTATCTTAAACGAACCCACCTTCTTTTAATTGAATAAAAAAACCAACTTAAATTCCAAAAAACATCCAACCAAACTATATCTTATATTCTTGACAAAATATTTGAATCCTATATTGTTCATTGTTCTTTAAAATTATTAATTATTATATTTTAATTAGTATTTTTTGAATTTAGAAATATTTTATGTGATTCAAATTTGGTATTCACCGATGTTGAGGTGTTATCTATCAAAATGTACTATCTATTGTAAATTTATTATTTTTTTTTATAAGCTTAGTATCACTTTCAATTTGTCCATTAATTTTTTTTCTTTCTTAATGATTTTTATTAAATTTTATGCTTACAAATCTACAATTGTTAACCTTAGGTTTTATACTAATTAAAGTAAAAATATGCATTATTTGATTATCTTCTTATATAATTTTTTATTTAATTCTTTCCACTTCTAGAATAAAAATTGTTTTAAGAAATATATTATTTTTTTAGAAATGATAAAGGTGTTTAACATTAAGTGGATAAAACATAATCTTCAATAATTGAAGAGATTCTATTTAAGATAGATTTAGACACATTATCAAATTCTACAAAAAAATATTTGTAATAACTAAATATTCTAATAAGTTAAAACTAAGATAGAATTAAGTTAAGAATATTTGTTATGAATTTTATACAAGGTTTATTTTTATTTAGGCAATATAAGGGAGTATCAAAAATATAGAGAATTTATCATAAAGAGCCTCTCCAAAGATATCTATTCAAATGTACTCTAATTCTATCTAACATTTTAAACATGATAAATTACACAAGGTATTAAAAGATATAATCTTTTTTAAAAAAACTCATAGACTAAAGAGGTAGGTGTAGAATTCTTTAAAATGTACAGAGAGATCATTGGTAATGATTATCTCTCTATGGTTGACTAGGCTAAAAACAAAGGTAAATTGTGAAGCAATGTCATCTAAGATAACATAATCTTCATTCAAAAAGGTAAAGAAAGAAACTATCTTGGCAATTGGAGACCCCTTCACATGTTAAATACCTCTTATAAGATTGATGCCAAAGATCTTAAATATTTTTTTCAAAAAATATTATTAGAAATTATCAATTCTAATCAACAATCTTTTTTTTTATAAGATGCATCTTAGAAAATATATTAGTTATGCAAGAAACTATCAACTAAGCAAAAATATCTAAACAACCATTATTTCTTCTCAAATTAGATTTTTCAAAAGCTTGTGATAAAAATTGTATGGAATTTCTTATTCAAGTTAAGGAAAGAATTAGACTCATTTTATTTATATATCAAAATTATTATTTGTAAGGGCAAAATCAACTCTTGTGTTAATAGGAATTAAATTGAGAGTTTTCTATAAAAATATAGTATGAAATAAAGATGACCGATTGTTTCTTATTTATTTCTAATTGTGGGAATTTATTTGAATATTTTCTTCTAAAAAGAGATTAAAAAAAGAACTATACAAAGAATCTTCTTTTGTAGAAGGATAGACCAATAAATATTTAACTAATATATGGCCAACTCTACCTTAATTATAAAAGATGAAGAAAGTTCAATAGCAAGAACATTTGACATCAATCAAAGTTTTAATATATTGTTTGGCTTAGAAGTAAAATAGTCACAATCCTCAACATATTCATATTATGGTTTTAATTCTATACCTATGCAAGTTAACTAATATGGATGGGTCTAGATTAATAACAATAATTTCTTCAATATTCTTGGCTTTTTATATAGAATATCTAATTGAATTCAAGACATTGATCAATACTTTATCAAGAGATTGAAGAAAAAATTGGATTGTAAGGCTCATCTAAATTAAATATGGTGAAAAATTATAAATAATATTATTTTATTATCAATATGATATTTTATCATATTTTGGATGAAATCATAAAAAAGACAAAGACTATAGTAAGAAACCTTCTTTGGAATAACATCCAAACCTACACCAAATCCAAAGCACCTTAGAATATTTGTTGTAAATTAATCAAAGATGGTGAAATATTGATTATAAAGAAGTATTAATGGATCTACTATCCAAATAGGTAATTTGAGCTCTATATCCTAATAATTCCCATCTTCAAACTTTCTTATGTTATAAATTTATGATGGAGTATTGTTTGAATCTCTAGAATACAAGTATGAATTTGTCCCAAGTTTATATTATATAAAAGCTTGCAAAAATAGTGAGTGATTTTACTCACACTAAACCCTAAATGCTAGTAGATACTTCCACTTCATAACCCACTCTTGTTTAAGAGCGTAGGATTATAAATGCTCATTGTGCTGAAGAACAAAACCAATAATCTAAGCATTGGATAAACTCTGTTTGTATCAAAAAAACAAAAAACAAAACAAACAAACACAGTCAAGAGATCTTCCTCGACTTGGCCACTCTCAATAAGAAGCTTTAGTTCAGCCAGAAAATGCAAGACAAGTCCAGATGTTACAATGGGCGTGACAACGAGCTTTATTCCTGTTCCTTGGTTTGATGCAAGATGCATTCTCACCCAGTAGAAAGGATCATACATAGATTCTATCCTAGGGAAAGGCATTTGACTACAAACCTAAAAGACGGAGTGGAAATAAACACCACCGTGGAAATAAACAAGCTACAATATAGATCCCTCGCTTGTGGTGCTCGAACCTCCGTCAAAAATATTGCGAATGATGGAACCAAATGTAAAGCTCGAAAGCCTCCACTCATCTCCGTTCCATACGAGTACAGTTCGAATCTAATGCAGAGCAGTCTACTGCAAATCTTATTTCGAGATTAACTATCTGTAAATATCTTCGACCCCGCAAATCCTATTAAACCATCGAGAGGAGACAATCGATGTGTCAACAGAAAGACTCCAGTGAAATACAACAATAACTTTATGAAGATTATCTCCTTTCAAAGAAGCAAATATCTTTGAAGGACTCATATATAGAAGATTCCGCCATGAAATCCAAGATCAGATGCAAACAAACTTTTTTTAAAAAAACCTACGTTCTACTTTTCCCATATAATATAAATAAAATCATATATTCGGTAAAATACGCAGCAAGTACCTTTATATTCCAACGAAAATATCATTTACACAAATCTGATAAACTTTCATACAAATCGTTCATCTCCAAAATAACACACTAAGGACAAGACTCTACATAAAAGTGACACATAATAGCATAGCCACAAATAGTACAACACAAAATGAGCAAGGAGCTCACATGTTCATTACTTCAAAATTGGGTGCTAGAAAAGTGCTAACTCATACCAGCCCACTGAAGACGAGTGATCTTAACCATAAATTTTAGCTTAACTAGGTAGCAAAATTACACTCTTGCTGCATAGCTACAGAAAAAATATCATCCAACAACCATAGCCATTAAATTAATTCGAAATTTGACAAGTGCGCAACCTTCAAATACTACATTGTACAGTACCAGAAGAGAAACAAGCATTCTAAAAACATGTTATAATATGTAAGCACAAAACAGTCAAAAGACTTGCAACAAACCCAACTGTAACAGAAGCACAATTGTACAAGGATGATTTTAGACACACCAGCATAACCCCAATTATTGAGAGGAAAACCAATTTATGCTTAAATAACAGAGCGAAAAGTAGGACATGCATCCACTACAACAGTCATGTTTACTACCAGATTCAACGCGCCGTGCAAACTAACCACATCATCACGTGGGTCAAGTCACAAGTGATTCTGAACCAAACGAGTCCAGCAACCAACAGAAAAGGTCAAAGAACAACTGTAGAGTCCTGCAGGAGGCTGCCTGGAAATCAAAGGGTAGGTTCTTGCAGAATCCAATCCAAGCTGCACTTAAAAAACATGAATATGTCTTCAGTGAGTAGGTAACACAGGTCACAAGAGAGAAACCAAATTCTGATGGTCCTTTAGACAAAAATCAACGGCGTGCAAGAGCCAGCAAATATTACCAGCAACGGTGCCACTTTTAATTCTTCGACATTTAAAGCCCTCTCCAGATTGATCAGGTTCCGAATGTAGTCAACGTCCTGCCGCCCAGCATGGACATTCAGTAAGGAGATAAACCAACAAAAGAAAGGTATTTTAGCCTTGCTACCCAACTAATACTACCTACAGACACGACCCACAAATCACAAGTTCCTCATATCTGAATCTCACATATCAAGATCCAGTCGGCCAATCATACATGATACACCTTATCACTGCTGTAAAAAAATCTTCCAATAACAAGAGCATTAGTGAGATATGGCCTTCTTGGCACGCAGCGACTCTAGCGCTGCGTGCCGCAATTCATCCTCTCGCTGTTTCTGATCATATTCTTCATCAATCTGCTCCGTTCCCTCAGGATTATCCCTCTTGTCCTCCCCGTTTAAACCTCCAGTACTCATTGAAAGTTTTTTATCTTTCCGTTTCTGCTTCTCCTCTCTCTTGCGTTTATGCCTTTCCTCTCGGCGGAGCCTTTTCTCTTCTTTCCTACGCCGTTTCTCCTCCTTACGTCTTTCTTCATTTCCTCTTGGTGAAAAGCTATCTTCGTCATTGTCTCTAGCAAGCCCATCGTCCTCGGCCTCCAGTACTCTAGACTTCTTTGAAACGTTTTCCCTGACCGCACCAGAGTCATCGTCATCAAACTCAACAGATCGCCGCCCATAGTCTTCGCTCCTCCTTTCTTTGGCGGGACTCTGCAACGATTTGACAACTTTCCTCGACCCCCGTGTTTCTTTGCGTACCTGTAGCCTGTCTGGTGAAGGACTTCTCTCTCTCATAGTAGGTCTGTCCCTCTGATCAGTGAAGTAACGATCCTCTCTTCTTAGATCCATGTCACGTTTTCCATTACCACCATCCTTCCTGAATCTATCCTGGACGCTTCTCCCATTATCATCGTAATACCTGTCCTCCTCACGACTATCACGTCTAGACCTGTCGACACCTGTGTTGCGTTCAATTTCACTGTGAGGACGTTTTTCACCAGGAACACCGGTACTGGCCCTGGGGGCCTCTTTCTGACCCTCGTTTGAAACGTTATGGACCCACCTCTCTCTGGTGTTCTTGACAGACCTGTAATACCCACTCCTCCTCTCCTCCATATCAGTAAAAAACCTTTCCTCTCCGACTACATCCCTACCACCTCTCCGAGGCTCTCCCTCTTCTTCATTCAAATCACAATGAGACCACTTGTCTTTTTTCTCCCTGACACCTCGGTCAGATCCTGTCTTCCGCTCTACCACGCCACTGTACATTTTGTTCTCACCGCCGACCTCTCTTGCCTCTACTGGCCCGACATTTTTCTCATCTCTGTCACCGAGCACACGTTTATCTCCAGTGCTGCCGATTCCATCTCTGTCTGGCACTGCTCTCCAGTCATCACCATCTTGAGGAGTTGCTCTATCTCCAAAACCAGTAGGTCGACGGGTAGCGACCGGTGGAATTTGATGAGGTTCTGGTCCGCGGAAACCTGGAGAACTGCTTAAACGTCTTTCCCTCACTCCAGGTCGATTCACTCTGAGGATAGAACAAGGTGACGGTGAAATCATGGTACGTGTGTTGTGAGCCTGTTCTGAAACTAAAATAACCAAGGGTGATTGCCCGAATGAACAATATAGCACAAGACCTCAGCCAATCATGGATATGGAGAAAAGTGCGATGGTCAATAGCAAGAGACTGACCTCTCAGGGCTCCGAAACTCTCTCCTTACATGCCCTCCATTTCTACGACGAGGACTCCTGAAAATCAGATATCCAGATTTTAGAACGGAACATCACCATTCTAGTGAGGTCAATCCATAACACGTAAAATCTTTAGAGCCACGGTTACTAAGCCGAAAGAGCAATCATTATTTGAACTGTACTTCGTTCATGTATAGGCATTTCAAATAGTAACCTGGCACGGCTTCGTGGCGCTGGAGAGAGGGAATAACTTGAGGACCTTCGTGCGGGTGGAGACCGTGACGCGTAACGACGCCTCACAGGAGACCTATGTGCAGGTGGAGACTTTCTTCTGCGAATCGGTGATCGTGAGTAGCTCCGTCTCACGGGGGAACGTAAGACCCTTGAAACACGAGACGGTCGACCAGGTGAAAAAGATCTCCTACGTCGTCGAGGTGATCGAGAAACACTTCGAGAATACCTGGACAAACTAGAGTCTGATGACTGCCTGGAACGTTGGCGCCGTCTAGAATTTCTGCACACAAAAGAAACACCACATCAGCACAAGGGCATAATATTTTCGTCAGAAGTGGTACGTGTTTATGGATATCTACATTACACGGAATGTACGCATGGAAGTAATGACTCCACAGAGATACAGGACTCAATGAAGCTGTTAGGGATGGACCGTACCGGCCGGGTGAAGATCGACCTTTGCTAACCGACCTTCTAAAGTGTCTGCAAATGTAACACAAACTTCATCAAAACTCAACACATAAATGCACAGGCATCCTCTTTTACACATCACTTTAACGGGAATGAATAGAAGCTTGAACTTAAATTTAGCAAGACTAAACCAAAATCTCCTCAATGTAACTGCTGAATATATTTCTCCAGAACCAAAAGCCGCTTTCCGAACTCTGCAGACTAATACATACGTGTGTGAGAAATCAGAAACTACTAGACTAATTAATACAAATTTCTTCTCTCTCACCAATCTGAATACATAAATAGAAGTAATATTTTGTAAAATAATGAAGACCCCAGCTAACATCATCCAGTAGAATAAAAATTCACGTCTAAAGTTAAACTTAGCAAAAGGATCAGATCAGGCCACAAACCCGTTCCCCCGCCCCGATCTTATGTCATCAGAATGTTTTGAGACCCGATCATTGTCAGCCAATCCATTAGCTTCCTTGACTTTCTTTGCAGCCTCTGCTGCTGCGTCCTGTTGGTGTGAACACGCACTACTTGCTTAGAAACAATTAATAGATCCACAGAAAATTGAAGGTAGGATGCTTACTAAGTATACTCCCAAGCAGAATCAGGTACCACCAGTGAATACTACGATAGTCTACATAATCCGCAAATTGCACGGGTCAAAAGGATACGACAAGTGACTCACTTTCTCACGTTGTCGCTCGTCCTCAGCTACTTTGTCGAGATCCCTCTTGCGCTGAAGCTCGGCTGCAATGCGCTCAGATTCGACCTGTGAGCACGTATTGACCAGATAAGCACAAAACGAGAACTCTTGCCTCAAATTGGCGACTGAAGAAAGAAATACGTATGAACTGGATGATACAGATTATATTTTCACCTTTGATGAACAAAGCTAAAGTGATGCAACAAGAAAACAGTTACGAAACACCCACTCATGCAAAGTAGTATGAGATGATCAGAGGTTGGAAGTATGTTACCTTTTTAAGGCGGGTTTCTTCAGCCTTTTGGTCCAAGAATTGCTGCGGAATACCACTCACATTGGACTGAGCACTTATCAACAAGCTCCAAAGCTCTTTCATGAATTTTCCCGTATTTTTCTCCATGAAACCTGTAAGCTGAATCTGAACATGTTTTCCATCTACATTCTGGACCACGACAAATGAAAACAAGGGGTTACACCACAAAATTCTGTGCGCTAAAGAATACAAAATGAGTACAGTACGGACATTCACAGGTGTAAATCTGTCTTGTATAACTAAAAAGTGGAATTAGCGCTCTCTACAGTATGAAGTCCAGAAGATTCACATTGTGCACCCACCTTTTCTTCGAGCATACCATATATAAAATTAATTAAGACTTCATCTTCAAAGCCAAGTAGTTCCGTTACTCGAGTAGCTACCCAGGGTTTAATAACATCCATTTGAACCTTTGAGGTGTCGATCTGTAGACAAACATTGCGCGCAAAAACAAAAACTGTAAACACAAAATGATACACAAATTCCAGGTGAATGGTCAATATCTGGTTGTGTTGCATACTAATGTTCAGGGGATAAAACAATCTTTCCATCATAAAAACACCAAAAAAACAACAACAATAACAACGACAGCAAAACTAAAAACTAAAAAAATGTAATATAGACATTCGACAAAAAATTAGGTTGGATAGGTGCGACCACAATTAGCACTCACCGTAACATCAAGCTCTGGTGCAAATTTCTGAGACTTCAGTAACTTTTTCATCTTATTAGAAAAACGAGTATCCTGATCCGCGGACGTTCCCTGCTCAAGGACCAGACAACACTCATAAATTCGCAGCACTGCCATGACTCTACAACGCAGTAAGGGGTAGAAAGTGACGACTGCCCCAAGCAGAAAGAGCGTCCCGGTAGCAAGATGTGTGCACGGCACACCGAGCAAGCAAAAAAAACTACCTCATGACGCGTTTACAGCATAGAAAGAAATCCAAGTGAAGGTACTCAGCAAGGTACTCAAAACCCCAAAGAATGGATGTCAGTACTAGGAGTAGACAGAAACGCACCCGAAAAAAACCGCCCGACATGGTGTAGGTGGGGAGAGTGCCGCCGTGACGATTCTGGCTAGAATGCAACAAGGGCAGAAGCGGCAAGGCAGCGATGCATGCCCGATGATCAAGGCGATGGTAGAGTTGACACAACACTGAGCGAGAAAAAAGAGTAAGCGATGTAAGTGTAGGTCTAAAGAAGAACACCCTGCAAAGCATACACATACACACACTGCGGCCTCAAAGCAATTCTCGGCAATCCAGGGCTGGACAGGGCGGCTTCCCGAACGGAACCACTGACGGATCTCATCTCTCCGTCGGACTGGGCCGACGAGCGTGCACGACAGGTCTTCTCGTTGTCATCGTGGACGGACTGAAAACGCTCCCGTCGGTCCTGCTTCCATCGCCGATGTTGTTTGTGGCTCTCATGACGCATTGACAACATTCATCGGATGAATAGGCTCCTTTAAAACTCTATCTTATTGGCCATGTGGTTTTGGTTGAAAATATAAGGAAAGAAGGATCGACTTGGTAAATCTAAGACCAACGTGAATAAATCATATGTAAAAAAAAAATTAAATTGATTCCTATAAAAATATCTTTTTAAAGAATATCTTTGAAATTTATCTCGTTGGCAAATATCTCACATCAATGTTATTTCTTTGAAATAAATAATTTGTATGGTCTTAGATTTTCTGCAATCTGATTTAACCTATTTGTATCTGATTTATTTTTCAAAATTCATATTACTCCTAATGCATTTGACTTGTGTCCTTGTGTGCTTTTTGCATGGAAATATCATAAGTAAAAACAAATAACATCTAAATTATATTTGTATATTTGGAAATATCATCTTCATTCTATATGTGGTTGTATGTTAGATTTTTATCATACATAAATTTGTAGACTAGCAACAAAAAAATTTAACATTGAAATCAATGATTCATTCTTTTACAAGAAGGCATCTACAGTTGCCTTGACAATAGAATTTTGAAATTTGATTACTTGCCTTAAGAACATTCTAATCTTTAGAAAACTTTAACATAGTATATTTGATGATATGTATGCATAATAATAATCTAAAATTATTTTATTAATATTTATTTATATTCTAATATTGCAATAAGTCATTTTGTGCTTTAAAAAATAAACTATATTACTTTGTTAATGTCAATATATATATATATATATATATATATATATATACTTTAATTTTTTATACTTTAAAATAAGAGTTGTTTGCAATAGAAACCATATTACAAAACTTTTTCAAAAATATGACAAGATACTGTTCTTAACTTTATCATTTGAAAAATTTCAAAGCTACATTCCAATGAATATATAAGATTTAGTAATTAGAATCCAATTTCTAATCTTAAAATTTGCAAGAAATTTGTAATTCTTATAATAATTATTAAAATCAATATTAAATTATATCTTTTGATAAAATCAAAGATATCCATCCAAATCAAAAAAATGAATAAATAAAAATAATAATAATAATAATATCTCTCTTTAAGTTTAAATTTTATATAATAGAAATTAAATTTTATATAAATAAGTATAAAAACATTAATTTATTTATATTTATAGATACAAATAATAATAAAAAATTATATTCATATCTAATATATTTTTATTTATTATATTGTTGTGTTATATGAAATATAATTTTAAAATTCACTAGTCATCTAGTTACAGAAGAAAATCAACTAAAGCATAATTTTTTTTTTAAATCCAAAAAGAAGACTAAGGTGTTTAGAAATATCCTATTTAATAGCCTTAATCATCTTAGAAATTCTAAATCTAAGTAATTCTAAACCCTGTAAATTCCAAATCTTAAAACCTATCAATCTTGAACTTGAACTTTTATCAATCTTAAACAAATCTTAAATAAATTCTAAGCAATTTCTAAAGAGATCCTAAACAAATCCTAAATAAATTACAATCAAACCTTAATACATTCTAAGCAAATCTTAAGTAAATCCTAATAAAATCTTTAAAAAATCCTAAATTTTAGGCAACAAACTTCAATGAACTGAAATTCCTAATTGTATTATTAAATTAGCTTCAGATTCTGCATACTACTAGAAGTAATAATATCAAATAAACTCACAATATTTGAACACAATCTAATTTACAAACTAAAAGACAATACAAAAGTCCTTTGTTAATGATACTTGGTTCTTAAATCCAAGATCTCAAAAATATACTTCATCCAATGTTTTGATCTTTAGATATCTAAGAATGAGTAAGTAACCTCAAATTTTCCTTTTATAATACCCCTTTATTTATATAAACCAATATCTTACAATTGAAATATTAAAATCACACCAAAAGTGAGAATAAAATTGCTTATTTGTACACTAGCATACTTACAAAAATTCAATTGTAGATTAATTTTAGATCTTTAAAACCCTAATTAGAAATCTCACTAAGCTTTACTGCTTTTTAAACTACAAGATTACAAACCTTATTTTTTTCTCATAGAAGAGACTTTTTACATCAAAGCCCTATAAATTTAATACTTTCAAAAAGCTTTTAAAATATTCTTTCTAATCACATATTTCAATCTCTAAAACAACCCCCTCATTGTTGTAGGTGCAAATATTTATGATTGGAAGTCTGACATAGATCTTGTCTCACAAATGATCTTGTCTCACAAATATCAATTCAATCAATTTTTTAGTAAGGGTTGCAAAAATCTACTCTCAACTTTGACTTAAATATAATTAGATTAATTTTATATCTATTCTACCTATCTTGCATCATTTATAGCTATATTAAATAGGTAGAAGTTCTTTAAATCAAAAGAGCAATACAAAACATTAAAATTTTAAATGTATCCAATATATTAGCTATGATTTTCAAAGAAAATCTCTAATGATCTTTTGATTAAATTCTTTCTAAATATTTTGGTCTTCATCTATCCGTTTATCAATTAGTTTTGTTATAATACAACTATGCATTTCATATATTACATTAAATTCAATCAAATTAATAAATAATAATAATTATAAAAAGTAGCATTAGTATAAAATATCTAATATATTTACAATAGTTAATGTATATAGAATACCTACTACAAATATAGAATTATATAATAAGAATCAATCAATTTATGTACAAAAATAAATATTGATTATGTATCATTAAAATAAATAAATATTATATTAATAATTATAATAATTATTTAATTTTAGAAATTAACAAAAAAAAGGTGTTTTATTTAATATTAAATTCTTTTATTTAAAAGTTACTAAGTAATTTAAGTAATTTCAGATAGTCCATTTTTACTAATTTAAATGTAAAAGATTAGTTTATTTTTTTGTTATCCAATAAAGTATAACAAAATAGTAAAAAAAATAAAACTTATAAATTTTATAAAAAATCTATTAATTATTTATATATATATATATATATATATATTTGAAAAAACTTTAAAAGAGATTTGTACTAGGTAGCAAAAATATATAATTTGCTCATATGAGGTACAATAAAAACAAAACTACATATATTTTTAATAAAGAAATTGTAAAAATAATTATGACTAATTGAATAAAAGAGATTTGTAGGTAGCAAAAACAAACTTTTTTAAGTAATAAGAGGCATACATCCTTTAAAATACTTTTTATAATTTTAAAGATGAATTTTACAAAATATTCTTAATGTTATTAATAAAAAATTTAAGATGATTATTATACCATAATTTTTTTGAATTAATTTAATTTGATAATAATAGTTTAATAAAATAAATATATAATTATATAAATTTATTAATTTAATTTAAATGTGCTTATCTTCAAGTTTATATACAAAAAATAAAAAGATAACTTATTTGTAAAATTTATTTAATACTTTCTTATAATCCAAAATTAGAAAATATATCTATTTAAAGAATTTTTAAAATTAAAAATTTAGTAGGAAGATATCTTATTAGAAGAAAAAAATGGAAATCAACAAAAAAAAATTCCTAAAGTACATCTTGCCAATAATTTTTTTTTATTCTTTCATTAAGAAAAAAATTCATTCAAAAAAATATTTTGTAACTTTCTTAGATATTTTTTTAAACACAATGTATATAATAAAATAAGACTAAATAATTTTTAAATCATCTATTCTTATACTAATAAATATATTTTCTAATATAATTTTATAGATTTTACCATTAGAACCAAATAGAAATTATAGTTATTATAGATGAATTAATGAGTAAAAACTAATATTAAAAATTATTTTTTAAAATTATTAGAAAAAAATAACATATTACTTAATATTATTTTATTGTATAATAGTCAAATCAAAAGTAGAAAAATAAAATCTAATCTACTTGCTTATCTTGAAATGTTCTCTATTCTAAATAATATTCAAGCAATAGAAATTGAAGTGATAGACAAATATTTTTTAGATATTTTTATATAAAATAATATTACTATTTATTAATTATAATTATAAAAACTTAAAAGCTATAATATTAAAATAATAAGCTCATAAATTTTAGTAATTGGCATAAAAATCCTAATCAAATCCTAATCAAATCCTATTCAAATCCTAGTTAAATCTTAGTTTATCCTAATCAAGTCATATTCAAATCCTAGTCAAATCCTAAACAAATTCTAATAAAATCCTAACCAAATTCCAAATCTTAAATAAATCCTAAATAAATCATAACAAATCCTAATCAAATCCTAATAAATCCTATAGGAGATTGAAATCTCAATAGCTAACGATAGAGCTATTGATCTTTGTTTAAAATTTGAGTATCTTTTAACATCTAAGTTTGCAATATGCACAAAAAGTTTGAAGAAGTTCCAACTCACCAAAAAGAAGTTAAGTCCAAAAACCTACTCGGATATAGGCTGTCCTTCTTCTCCAACTTGAATGCCAATATCTTCTTTTTGCACCATTCAGTTGCTCCAAAAATTCACA
Source organism: Physcomitrellopsis africana (assembly GCA_036785485.1). Lineage (NCBI taxonomy): Eukaryota > Viridiplantae > Streptophyta > Bryopsida > Funariales > Funariaceae > Physcomitrellopsis > Physcomitrellopsis africana. Next base: position 21,640 of record JAWRVF010000881.1, read on the forward strand.
ACCAAGTAAAAAATCAACTCTACCACCTATACAAAATTATTTCACCTCAATTCAATTAGTAGATTGCTAAATATCTTAGAAATCCTTATTGACCTTCAAAATCTAATTTTTGAAATCCTAAACCCACTTGAACTTAAATATCCTTCAATCGAATCATTAGATCAAGTTCAAACTAATAGCATACATTTAATACAATTACAATCACAAACCCGCAAATTTTCACTTGTAGATCTACAACCAAACTCACAAAATGCTCAAAAATATAAACCCCTTTTTATTTCACAAAATCCAGAGTCATCCAAATCAACCTTGATTTTATAAAAGTATGCTTTCAAACTACACTCTCTGATCTCCCAAAGAACCTCTCCTTTGCCATTGACACATGATTTTGTACCTCAAAGTTTGATTTCAACCTAGGTTCACAATCAATCTTCTTTGAGCATCAATTCTTGGAATTTTGAGGTGAATTTTGTTAAAACAAAATTTTAATTCCTTCCTAAAGATACCTACATCATTTATTTTTCTAATTTATTTTATTTTGTCTTATTTATAGCCATACAAAGTAAGTAGAAGCCTCTTCTAAAAGAAGGTAGCATTAGCACCTTTTAATTTTTACTATCTCCTTGTTTGTTATCTATATTTCTAAGATAATTTGTTAAATTATTTTTGTTTCATTTCCTCTATAATATAATCATTCCTTTCTTCTTTCACTTAATAGTCATATTATTATACTACAACACAATTAAAAGAGAGTGATTACCTAATGGTTTCTATAATATAATAAAATTATAAGTCATTAAAATAAAGTCTAATAGATATTATAATATATATATATATATATATATAACACTCAAACATGCCTAAAGACTTTTGATAATGTAATTATGACATTAAGGCCACCAAATTATAATGAGTTATTCCACATATATTATTTCACATGTGTCTTTTATTAATAATTATGATATTTTAGTTATTTAATGAAAAAAAGATATAAAATATCTCATAATTATTTATAAAAAAATAAGTAATTAATTTATTTTTTAAAAATAAGAATATATATTTAAATATAATAATTTATATATATATATCACTTTTTAAATTAGATATATATTTAAAAAATTATATTTTATATTTTATTTATATCTATCAAATTAATTCAAATTTCAATATTATAATATTATAATATATACATCATCTAAAAATAATTTTATAATCTTATAAAATTTTGGTTGTATAGACATTTAAGTTCATTATCAATCTAGATTTTTAGATGAATTTGGCATTACTTTACTAAATAATATTTTGATTTATGAGAACATGTTTAAAAATATTTTATAATTAAATTTGAAAAATAGAAAAAAATCAAATTATTCGACTAGCTAGCAAGCAATTTGGCACTCTTGGTAGAAATTATTTTACTTTTGTTTTGGATATTTTAGGCCAAACATGTTTCAAGATGCTCATAAACATATTAGAAACACAAGACATGTTGGCAGCATATTGTAAATAATTAGTAAAAGAGTTTTTTAAAACTGTTTTTGTTACTACTAGTTGTTGTTACTATTAGATTTTTATTTTTTTATTTTTTTTTATTTTTTTTACATCACTTATTTTTAAATTTGTTCCTTTGCACACATATCATAAGCATGTAGTTTAATTTAGAGTGTCTTAATTAAGTGGACAAATGTCATGATTGTAAAATTTAAAATAGGCAATAGAATTCTATTGTAAAAATATTACTTTTTATTTGGTTGCTCAAAGAAATCTTTACTTGACTTAATTAAAATTGATTTCTGCAAATTATTCTATAATTTGTTTTGAAATATGGTTCCAAATTTACTGTTAAAAGACTACATCTAACTACCAGCCAGCTAATAGTCATATAAAACAACCATTTCAAATACAGATCAATACCCTGTGAAAATACTTGCATATTTGAAGTCAAGATTGGAATAAAAATGTATTTGTGGCTTTGTGCGACCATTGGATGTTCTATAAGAAAAACCCTAAATCCACTCATATATGATTAATTTACAACAAAATCACCATTTTGTTTATTTTTAGAATTTATATTGCTATATTTTGTCATTACAAGCAACTTAGCAACAGCCAATATTACAAAGATTAATTTGAATGCCTCAAAGAATTAAATAAGGTAAAGAAAATGAAGAATGAAGTGCAGAAGATGCTGAGGTTATTCATTAAATAGAAAAAATAGGTTTTAATAGGAAGCATAAACCGCAATTACTGGAACATAAAATGTTGATTTGACTTTATGATGCTGAATAGATAGATTTTTTTAAGAAAAAATTAAAACTTTGTAATTAGGTCCTTACATAGTCAAACATTTGTACAAAACATGATATAATTATAAGCTTCAACTGAAAAACAATTCTCATCTTTACTTGAAGAAAATGCTGCAAGAAATGCAATATTTTAATTATAATAAACAATGAACTTAGCTCTGAGTTTTGAAATTTCAAATATATGTGCTAAATCTAAAATATTATAAAGCTAATAACCATCATTACTAAAAATAGTAAAAATTTGACGGTATTTTTATTTAAAATTATCCTTTCAAATTAAAATTTTAAATTTGCTTATCTATTACATCCTAAGAGATTAGAAGCATAAAGCAAAAACAACAGATCCATCACACCAGAACCTAATATCATGTGAACAAAAAACAAAACAAAGATCATGTTAAACATAATTATTTTTGACAAAGATTTACTAGGAAATTTACAATTTAATAATTATATATTTTGAAAAGTTCTATTAAACATGAGATTTGTATGTATACCTACATACATAAATCAATTCATACCTGTTAAGGAAGTGGGTCAAAATTTGATAAGCTGCAATAAACATGCATCAGTAATGAATGAATGCAAGCAACTGGAAGTTCCCAAAAAGCTTCACTAACCAATTTAAAATAGTAACCCACACTTGATTTAATTTTCATTGCAAAGCACCCATTGCACAATCATTCATGGTTGGTGCAACCATTGGTCAAATGTTGAGATTTCACCAAATTTGTCAAGATCATGCAATTTGGTGGGAAGTACTGTGCATCAAGGCCACCATTGCCATGTCACACCACTCCACAATCACGATGAAGCAACAAGCTCATGTACGGATCACACATCATTCTAGAGGAGCCCATTACCTAGTGAATGCAGAAACCATTGACAAAGTTGGTGTCTAAAATTGTATAAATTGCAAGAAAAAAACAAAAAATCAACAACAACAACAACAACAAAATGCTATGCCCTTGGTAATCATCCACCAACAAGCACACGTTTTGCACTGTTGTGGCCCTCAAGCAAGTTTCCCTTCCCTGCTGAAACCCTAAAAAAAGGGTCACCCTTGGTAGTTGTTGTTTCATGCCTTCAAACCCCATGGACTCAAGCATCTGCAGCATTCTTGAGCTCACTCAAGCCACAAATTGAAGGGGTGGACTTGAACTCAGGCTAAGGAATGGATGTGTAGAGTGGCCATTGTTGCAACTTCACTTACTCATGTTCCCATTGTTGTATTGGAAAAGGATGAGGATTGTTCAAAGCAATCACATCTATAACCAAATGAAAAACCATATATATATATATATATATCTATATATATATATATATATATATATATTCATGGTACTTTCTTTCTTTATAACAACTGAGCAAGTTACACTGTGTTGCATATTTCCTCATCCTGCTTTTTATTCTTTTTCATTTCTATTTTTCCTTGAAGGATTCTTGTACTTTAAATAATGTTTGTGAATTTGTGGACTTTGCAATAATGGAAGTAAAAATAATAGCACAGTTGCAATGTAAAAATGTGTGACAGAATGAGTTGACAGATAGTACCAACACAAACATATTTAAATGTTTATTTGCTTTTATATCAAGTATATTTTTGTGGTGTGTTGTTGAAGGTAGATGAACTTGAATGTAATTTTTAAACATTTAGACTTGAGATATTTCAATAATGTTATTATGATTGATTATTAGTTTGTGCTGAATGCTATACAAAGTTGCATTACTCAAAAAGTAAGAATATTCGAAGCAATATGTTGTATGATGTGCCATCATGTCACAGCATGTCATTGTATGATTTATTATAAAATTCAAACTTGAGAAAAAAAAAAGAAAAAAACGTGTACATATTACACTACATTTCAAATTTGAAAAGATCTTTCATATTTCAGAAGTATGTTTATGATATTCAAATTTCTTTAAAACTTGCCTACTACTTGGAATATATATATATATATATATATATATTCACACAATTATATGCTACAATATAAAAATAGGCATGATTCTGGAAACAAAAGGAAATTGCACCTCATGATTGAATTGATTTGAATTACTACTCTGTTAAAAACTGACCATCATGTTATCTAAAAATTTATGATTTAGACTATAACATGCAGGAATGATTAATATTTTGTCATAACATCGTGTCAAATATTTTATGTTGTTTAAAAGAAGATCATTTCACTTACATATTGATTAAAACTACCAAAATCAATAAATATTTATAATGGTTTGTTTGTTTGTTTGTATTTTTTTATTTTTTTATTTTTTTGGTTTAATATATAAAATAACTGAAATTCTTAGAAAACAATAACTACAATAATTTTCTATTTTCTATTGAAACAAATATAATCAATTTTAATAATTTGAAGAGCAAAAAAATTTAGATTAAATGCATCAATATATATTTTTAAATTTTATTTCTTGTTTATTGGCATAGATATGATGTTAGTAAAAATACATAGGAGCCATCTTTGAATCTGGTAAATGCATCACAAAAGTCTTTTATTTTATTTTATTTTAAATTCCTTCTATTACCAATATCTATATAAATTTAAGATAAAGAAATGATATCAACAAAAGATTGAAATAATGCATTAAAATCATATTTGAGCATTAATTATTTTTTATATATATTCACAATTTTGTTTTAGATTATTTTTTAAAAGAAAAGAAGAAGAAGAAAAAAAAGATGTAGAATCTACAAGTAAGATATTTATCTCAAAAACTATAATTTGCAAAAGTGCAAGATGAATTATAAAAGTAACTACATTTTAACATCAAAATCAAGATTAATACATATATTTAGTGTAAGTTTTTGTGCAATACAAGCAAATATTAAAATATATATATATATATATATATATATATATAATATTTTAATCTAATAATCTAGTATATATATATATATATATATATATAATACACACAGATACATACTTACATAGTTGTCAACCTTAATACCACCAATAATATCATATCATAAATCTTTTAGTATTTTCTAAACATTTACATACAAATATAAATATAAAATTTTGTTTCTATGAATAAAAAGTGTTGTAACTTTAGTACACTAATTTAGAGTTACTCTAGCTTAGTAGGGGATATTCATACTTAGAAATATACTTTGAAAGGCTATGGTTTTAAAGCCCTCACAAAGATCCCTCACTTGGTGAAATAAAACCCTCATTTAGAGGCCTAGTTCTTTGGATATATTGTAAATTGAGAAGAGGCTATAAAATAGACCAAATCATTTTTTTAATCAAAAATCAACGTATATCAGCTCATATTTGATTTTAGAAAATATAAAAGTATAAATAACTGAATTTCTATTTATTTTTTTAAATGATCATTTTGAAATCCACTTATTAAGATAGGTTGTGTAGGAATTCTAAGGAACAATACTATTCATATTATGTAGAAAAAAATATACTCTACCTCATCTTTTCTTCTCAAGGTTTTTGAAATGATTTTTCTAAGTATAAAGCCAACTTAGTGAAGCTTTTTAATTTCAGCCAATGAAATGATTTAAAATTGTGAACTCTTATCTTATTTTTTAAACATAAAGTTTTCTTAAATATTATGATATTATTTTTAAAAAATTAAATAATATTATTAGGTTTGTATATGATTCATATTTATTTAATCAAATAATAATAACACATCTTTTTAAACAATAAGATATTTATAATATATGAATAATTTGTACAATCCATATTAGAATAGACTGATAGACACTTATTTTGAAGAGTTAATAAGAGTACAAAATCCAACAATAAATTTCCAAAACTCATGTCTTTTTCTTTTTCTTTTTCTTTTTTGAAATTGTGTTTATTTTGAAAGAGATGATCTAAGAATATTATTAATCACACTCAAAATATGTTTGTGTGTGCATATATATATATATATATATATATACACACACACATGTATGCATATGTTTCATTCTTCTTATTATTGAAAAATTGATATACAAAATTTTTTCTATTTGTCATTAAAAAACCAATGCTATTTAATCTTTTTTCACAAACTCATTTCTTTTTTGGTATTTCAAGGAACTTATTTGAGCTCATGGATTAATCTGAAAAGTGTTAGGGAAATTTGCAAAACAAGTGAATTACCATCAACAAATTGCTGCATTTGCGTCTTTTGACTGAAATATTCACAAACTTTAGTAGGGGTATTATTGAAATTAATGGAAAATTCAATCTCAAGAACTTAAAGTAATTTTGAGTTTTTTATTTATTTTTATTTATTTTTTTTACATAAATTTATTTTGATGAGCTACATAAACCTGTTTTGTAGTTTATATATTTCAAGAACTTTTGTAAATACAAAGAATGTTAAACCCAAAGATATTTTATAGTTGATAGGATATACTCTATTTTCTATCAAAATAGAGGGTCCAAAATGTTCACATTGTTTGAAAATGAAGTCCATATGTTACTAACAATTTTATTTATTCTGTGAATCTTTTAGGGTATTTTCTATACTAATCGTGGTCTTATTGTTCTTTATGAAAGCATTGCTCATTTTCACTTGCCATAATTCCTAAAAGTACCAAAATTATTTCAATTGTATAATTTCAATTGAAAATGTTGTAAACTTCTTTAGACAATTGTGTAAATATTTCAATTACATTAATTACCAACTCCTCTACACCTTGTTGATAAAAAGTTGTTGTAATGACTAGTGGAGCAAAAGTTATGGGTGATATATACATTTAATTCAGGAGATTGAAATAAATGCTCAAAATCAAGTAATTGGCCTTGATATTCATCATGTCTTTTGGCTCAAATCCCTGATGTTATTTTAAATGGAACAAAATCATACTGAAATAACTTGCAACTCAGTTGAGACTGTTTCATTCTTGTATGATCAAAATTAAATAGATATGCAAATCAAGAATTGGTTTTTTTACACATCTCATTCTAATAATATACAGTATATTGATACTTGACCAATCCTAAACATGTGAGATTTGCAACCAGAGAATGATCCCATAATGGTAATAGTGTTGATTTTTATTTTTGCCTATTTATGCTTCCACAAGTTGAAACATGGATGTTACTGGTGAGAATATTTCAAATCAGGAACTATTTCATATATTGTTGCAACTGTGATTTCAGACACTTGTTTTTTGTTTGATATGTTCTGATTGAATGATGCAAGATATCAGATTCACATATGTAATGATAGGATATTATGAAAATATTACTGTTGTGAATTGCAGACTTCAAATCTTCAAATATTTTCAAATTTTAAATTGAATAAAATAAATAATTTGTGTTCGAGTTTTTATGTTGAAAATACAAGTAGCAGTGCAAAAATGCAATAATATTTATAAAGCAGTACATGAGCATAATTACATAATATATGTTGAAGATATAAGGTTGGAACAGTGACTTTGTTCATTTTTTCATTATCATTTTATCAATGGCAATCATAATAGCAATATTAATAATTATATATTTAGTTTCTTTAACCCTATATTTTGCAACTACAATAGTTAACTATGTGATTCAAATGTAGAATATTATAAACATGTCAACTATAAATAATCCACATGTTCACATTCAATCTAGATTTTAGATATATACAATGAAGGTAAATTTTATTGATTAAGGTTAGTACTATGCATATTTAAATCATTAATTTAATTGAGAATGGTACCATACATATCATTATATTCTTAAATAATATTTTTACTCGTATTAGAAAATGAATAAATTTACATTCAAGTTTAACCCACAAATATGTTTTTATTAAAAATGATTAAAAATGTATAACTGATGTTGTTTCTTCATCTAATTTAGAACATGGCTGACAAACTAAATGGAAAGAATAAATGATCAAATATATATATATATATATATATACAATGCAACACAACTTATACACATACACATATACATTTATCTTCATCAAGATCATTCAAATTATTTTTTCAATAATTATGCAGTAAAAATATATCTGTAATTATGTTTATTTATATGGAAATGTGCACACTGCATTCCAAATTACCTAAACATTATAAATAACCAATTCAAAATGAATGAATGAAGGAAAGATTACGATATTTCACACTCCTCATGTTTAAAGAAGAAAACAGAAGGGAAACAATATTTATTATACACAAAGGTAAAATTCATGGTTTATTAGGTAATTAATAGTTTTACTAGAAAATATATCAGGAGTGCACAATGGGCAAAGAGGAGCAAGGGGCGTTGCTTCGACGAAGGTGTGGGCGTAAAGACATGAGGGAGGCCTCCTGGCTCTGGCTCTGGCTCTGTGGTTTCCGACCCTCCTGGAGCGACGAATTCTCGGGACCCAGACCAACCCACAATAAATTTCCACCTCCTAGAAGAAGAATTGGCATATCCAGGAATGAAGGGGGGCGAAATTTCGTGTGGGTCAGGACGGATGAAACTCCCACCACCTTTTCAGCAAGTAGCGCCCTACTTCCCACCTTGCAATTCCCCGTTTTAGACTCTGCCTGAAAGCTGCCCGTCTAGTGGGGCACGGATCACACCAGAGTTGGTGACTAACCCAGTTGATGACATTGAAGAATCCAAGAGCGCCAGCTGGGCCCAAGCGCATGCGAGAGCTCCGACGGATCCAACGATACCATTATCGGGTCTACAGATTCACCACTACCACGGCGATGGATAGGCGTCCACTCCCAGATGCCAAAGATCTGTGTGTCTCGAGGTGCCACGCTTGGTGTGCTACGAGACCGAGGCTGCTGGCAAATCCCCCAACGGACCATTTTTCCGTCTTTCCTCATTTAGTCTGCAACGTACCACCCATTCGGGTGCCGTCACTGCGAATCACGGCAGTGCTGGAAGTGTTGTCTCATTCACGCGTTCGTTGTTCTAATTCCTGCATGCGCACTGTTTTGCTCAGTAATTCTGCACCGCCCCTTTGCGGTTTTCTGTCCGTCCATTGCGCGAAGCAACGATACGCTCACGAATTATTCGTCGGCGTCGTAGTCTTCGTCGTCTATTTGATATCCCTTCTTCTATTTGAGCCCTTTTGCAGATACGTAATTATAGATGTTGAAAAATCTATACCCATCAGTTTCCTACTTTACTTGGTTCGTCAAAACATAAGCGTGTGTGTGTGTGTGTGTTTTCAAGACTGGTTACATGAGCACAATGAAAATTGGTTGAAATCCATGCGTCATGCTTTATCACTACAGGAACTTGTGTTGGCTCAATAATTGACTTCTGATCACACTGGCAGTGATTTGAATTTGAAATGTTGTGGTGGCTACATTGTTATTGTATGAAATAAATAGCATTGGTACAGAATGTTTCCATTATTTTTATTCTGACAATTATGTTTACATTAAAATATGCGGGTAAATATTGATGTCATTTGCTAGCGTTTGGTTTTTTGAATTTTTATGATTTCCGTATAAAAAAGAGTTTGGGTTAATAAAAATCCACACCCAACATTACAATCAGTATGAATTCTTTGCTTGTAATTTGAACCTACATGTTTAAAATATGGGCTTCTATTTGATTGCGCCAAAACCATTGTTAATCAATTTCATCAACAAATTATTCTATTCTACAAACCAACAATTACAAATCCCTTGCTCTATACACATACGCATGCATACATGTGTGTGTGCAGATCATTGAAATGGTTGCTACTCCACAACAATATTGACTTAAAGATCATGTTACAGAATTTTATAAAGTATCAAAAAAGTTACTCTAAAACCAGTTTATAATCTGCCAAGACTTGATTTAACAACTTGATATGAACAAGTTCATATAAACTATTTAAATTTTCAGTACATTCCACTTCTGCTTGACAATAAAAGTTACTATATTATATTGTTCCTGTAAAGATATCAAAATCAATTATTCCAAATACGTGTATGATACTCAGGGTTCAATAGAGTCAACAACAGGATTGACTGATTCCCACAAATAATTTAAATTTTTCATTTATTTTAAACTTAATGGTGTCGTCATTCTAATAAAGAAATGCATTACATTTTCTGTTGTGTATTGAAAAATGCAAGTCTGCGATGATATTTGAACACATCACATCTACTATGTTTTAGCTAAAAATATAACCTTGAATACGAACATTACCACTTGGACCTTTGATACTAGATTTAATGTCCTAAACATGAACATACGAGCAAAAATATCGATTCATTTTAATTAATTAATTTGAACAGCCAAGAGCATCCTTGAATTTTATTTTAGGGACGTACATATAATCACTCACTTTTAATACATGTAAAATCGTGCACATAAACAGCTATGTGTTTGACCACGATTTTGTGAGATCGATTGATCAACGGTCAACTTCCAAGTGCAATACTATAAAATTAGCCTTATGTTTGTGCAATACTCTACTTTACATATCTTGGTTTAATAAAGAAGTGATCGTAGATAAGTCTAACAGTTGGCATACTCCACTGCTGCCCGTTACTTCTATGATCTTCACATGCAGTTTGTATTGTCAAACCCACACCCAGTATTAATCAAACAAACAAACAGACAAGGTTAATTTGAAGGCTATTCAATAATACAGGTAGTAGCTAAGCCAGAAGGAGCCAGGATGTGACGTTAGCAGGGGGAGAGGGCGAGGGCTGGATACTGGAAACCCGGGGGGTATTGACCTTATCAGCCTTGGTTCGGATTCAGGTTCGGTGAGAGGCTCGACAGTGTTGGATGCGGCGCGAAGCTCCAGATGGCCCTTTTGTGAGAGAATCCCACTCCCGACACCGCCCCCACTGGGGCCGGGAATCATGGGATGTCATCCAAACCGCATCAACGAGCACGATTCTCGTTGAGAGACATTCATCCTCGATCAGGAGCTGAAACACACATGTGGATACTGTCTTCTTCCGCTGAGTCCGGAATCGGACTCTGCTGCTCCGAGTCTGCTCGTTTTTCCGTAGAGCGTGCCCCTCGACACACACCCCCCCCCTCCCCCCCGACGTTTTGGTTTTTACTTCCTCAACTGTGCGTCTTCCTCGTCGGTGAGCTCATGCTTGCTTGCTTCAGTCAACAGCAATGGAGGCTTACTGGTCGCAGTCACGAGAGATTGTGGCGGTTTTTTTTGTCAACGCAGGTCAGGCTGAAGTTGCACGTCTCTTTCTCGGAGGCGTCTTTTCCTGGAGTAGGCAGAGTTTGTGTAGCACTGTCTGTAATGAGTTGTTGATTGCGCGATGCGGAGGTTTGTGACAGGAAACACGCCGGGAGGTTTCGGAATACTCCGAGTATGCTGGAGGGATTTGGGCGCGTTTGTGGCGTGACGTTATTCCGTAGCCGGTACTATATTGTGTTCGTTTCGAGCGTTGGCCTTGGCGATTGCCCCGACGTGGCTTTTGGTATCCTCGCCTGTGCAGAAGTGGGCAGTGGTCGGGGTTTTCGTGTTGCTTCTCGAGGAAACGAGTAGTGCATGTTGACACCCGGTTGATCAGTGCGTCTTCGGTGTCGGTAGACTGTCAATAATGCCACTGGCTGTTGCGGTGTGGTAGTTTGGATGTCGTTTAGGTCGTGCGTGCAATCCGTGACTGTGTGTTAGATACCTGTATACTACCTGACACGTCCAGGTTTGGGACGGACTGCGAAGACGCTCGGAATGGGTTGATAGCCGTTTTTGGTACTTTTTGAAGGTGGGTGCAAATTATGACGAGTTGATTTTCATGGAACCAGTGATTCACGTGATTATCGATATTCATACAAACGGAAACTGGTGTGACCAGCGCATGCTTGCGTCGTCGTTTAGATGCGGGATCTAAATGTGAAAGCGCACGATATCTATTCCGAAGGAGATTTAGTGACCACAGTAGGGGACAGGAATCGTTAGTGATCTCCAGGAGTGACGCCAGTATGGGCAATTCCTTTGGATGCTCGGCGTCGGGGGAGCGACTAGTGTCTGCAGCACGGGACGGGGATTTCCAGGAAGCACAGGCTCTTCTAGAATGCAACCCCCGACTGGCAAAGTACTCCACCTTCGGGGTGCGCAATTCGCCATTACATTTCTCAGCTATTCAAGGGCACAATGAGGTGGGTGTATTCTTTTGCTTTCTGGAACTATGTATTCTCTGCTTCTATGCTCTGGTTGTGATTTGGACACGTTTTCACCATGCTTATCATGCTCTGTCTCTCACCATTCTTACAAATATGAGGGCCTACATTATAGTACTGTACGATCTCCTTACATGATAATTAGACGCAATTTTTACTAGATTTAGCAGTACTCTTAGAAGCGTGCCGTGTGCATGTTTTTCCTTCATGCATCGTGTACTTCCAGTTTATTTTGGCTCGTTGTTGTAATCGATGTCTAAATGCTCGCGGCATGAGATTCTTGGGTGTCACTCACATGCCATTTGCGTCAGTTGGCAGAATTCATCAGGTCTCTTCTATGATTCAATTAGGGTCCCTGAAATTTGTGGTTGAGGTTGTTCTCGAATTGCACATCGTTCTTTGGATTCATAGAACTAATCGCTAGTTTCTATGTGGTTGTTTTAGCAACGTTTAGATTTGGATACTGCTAACAGATTAACTGAGATAGATGGAATCTATAGTGGTTAGAAATTTCATGCGAACCTCGAATGTCTGGTTTCGTTCTTAGATCGTTGACACACTGTTGACCTCTATTTCGTGATTTGTTGATTCAGATTGTGACGTTACTTCTTGAATGTGGTGTGGAAGTCAACACCCGAAATTATTGTGGACAGGTAATTAAATTTTTACCCTTATAAACGTGCATATTAGGGCACGCCAGGATATGCTGATGTTTCATGTGGGACTTCATAATCTTCAAGCCGTATTTGTTTTCTTTTTAAATAATTGTCCTTGCTTAGCTGGTTCATATTTTGGTATGATTGAACCTTCAACAATCACCTTTTTGTAAATTTGCAGACTGCACTTATGCAAGCTTGCCGTTACGGGCACTGGGAAGTGGTGCAGACCCTCCTCCTCCACAGGGCAAACGTAAGCAAACCCAGAAATCCTGCACCATGTCCTATTGTGGCGTCGGTCGTCTTCCGAAGAAATTTGGGGAGTTGTATCGTACTGTTATCTTATTGGTAGAGTCGGATCCTATCTTGAGGAATCGCCTGTCTTCATGTTAGTGATTTCTCATTCTCACAGGGTTTCTACTGCACACGTGGCACATCGTTCAGAGGTTAAATGTGCCGTAGAGTTTACAGTGTCTTTATTGCATGTGTCCCTTTGACTCTCTTAGCTTTTGTTGAAGGCCTAACGGTCATGGATTATCATTATTATTACTATTACTGTAGTTTTTCGTCGCTCAAGGAACTACTGGACTCTGATACTCGTCCACAGCCTCTCAGTAAATAGAAGATATGAGGTTTTATGTGCAGGCTCACAGAGCAGACTATTTAAACGGTCGCACTGCTCTGCATTTTGCTGCTGTCAGCGGCCACACCCGATGCATGCGATTGCTTTTAGCTGATTACATGCCCAGCGATCCCTACTTGTGGAACCCCTTGCAGCTTGTGAACAGCGATGAATCACTGTCCGTGAAAAATTATGCCGATGAAAGGTTCTTTATCAACATCATGTTTTTCTTTTAGGTTTTGTTCGATGTGCGTATCGGTTGTGAGGGGCGTTTGGTAATATATTGTTGAAATTCGAATGGATGTTTCATTCCGCTCCTTATATTTCATGGACTGGGTCTTGCAGTTCCTTATCTAGGGTTGTGAATAGAGCAGCTGACGGAGGCATAACATCATTGCATATGGCTGCTCTCAATAGCCACATTGAGTGTGTGCATTTGTTGTTGGATCTTTCCGCAAACGTCAACGCAGTTACCATTCAAGATGGCACCACCATAGATTTGATAGGTATATGTTCTTCGCAATTTTAGAGGGTCGAAGTTAACAAAAAAAAATACAAGTTATCTTTATCATTGTCTTATTTTAGAAGACTTGTTTTAAGACAGAATCATTCTACACATTTCAAGACTTCATCTGTAACCCTGCTGAGGAGAGGTGTTGGGATGCTTTTACAGGGGCAGGTAGTGCGCCGCTGCATTATGCCGCTTGTGGAGGCAGTATACCCTGCTGTCAGGTGTTTATTATATTCTATAACGAAGTTTGTTGGCTCTAAAGTACACTTGTCGATGGATATGTTTTTGACGACATATTCTATTTAGGAGCCTTGGCCAAATGACTAAGGGGATTTTCCATCTGGTTCCGAAAAAGGATTTCTAATTGTCTTTTGAATACAGGCTCTCATCGCGAAGGGGGCGAGTCGAACTGCAACAAATTGCAACGGGTATAACTGATGCTTATCCTGTTCGTGCATCTTCTTTGAAATGAAATCTGATGTCTATTATTAGTGTCAATGGCCGTGCCTCGTGTTGTTTCACCATTTTCCCAAATGTATTTTCTGCATGTTACTATTATAGCTCTTGCTAAACATTGAAGATCTGCCATTCTGATGCTTTTTAGATGGACACCGTTGCAAGTGGCACGGCTGTGGCGTCGGCATTGGTTGGAGCCTCTGTTGAGTCCGGACTCATCAATTCCCGTCCAACCTCTACCACCGTCACGCTACCTGGCTCTTCCACTCTCCAGTATCATGAAGATAGCTAGGTACGTAGATTTGATTTCATAAATATTATTACTATTTATGACAGTTCAGATGGTGATTATATTTTATATTTTAGAATTTTGTGTGTGTGTCTGTGTGTTTGTGTGCAATCGAAAGACATAGTTTTCTTGTCTCTGTCATGTGCGATGTCAATGATGTTAATGAGGTGTCGCAGTTTATCAGCCACTTATTTAGAAGATTATCTACATTTTGCAGGGACTGTGGCTGGCGAAGTGTGGATCCTGTACCTTTGGACGCCGATCCATGTTCTGTTTGTCTAGAGAGACGTTGCACTGTCGCAGCTGATGGTAAACTTAGTCCCTTTTTATGTGCTACACGGTAATCTGATGTGTTCTTTTCTAGAATGTTTCATTGGGAGGAAATGAAGCCTTCTTGGTTTTTTCTGGAGCTATTCTGATAACGTACAAGTGTGATGCTTCAGTTTGCAGGCATGAACTTTGCACACGTTGTGCTCTTTACCTTTGTTCCACAAACATCGGTTCCTCTACAGCCTCAAGTCCACCAGGAGCTATTCCTTGTCCTCTTTGCAGACATGGCATTGTATCGTTCGTGAAGCTTCCAACTACCATGTCGCTCAAGGATCTTGTAAAAGTGAATATAAGTTCTCTTACTCTTTGTACGACATGTACGATGGAAATTTCGGAGCCGAATTCTGCCAGGGCTCTTTTACAGAAGGCTGAGAACAGAGATGGTTCTCAAATGTCACCTCTTTCCTCTCACTCGCTTAGATTGACTTGCCCAGGCTTCTCCTCTTTGAATTGTCCAGGAGGCTTTGGTTCTACTGGCGAGAACTCCGGCTGCACCTCACCTGTTTTGACGTGCGGTTTCGTAAGGTCTGATTCTCGCGCAGAGGTCAGAACCGACGACTCTACAACGATTGAGACTCTTGCTTGGCCGCTGCCCTCAAGGGTATCAATGGCGAGACCAGCTCCTGTGGAGTCATCTAATGCTCTGCCTATTCCGTCACACGTTGATGATGTACCGTCTACTTCTAAACCTGCTCCTATTCGCCCACAGAGGAATTTCTCTTTGCCAAAGAAGGTTTCTACGAGCCGACGGTGGTTGAGGAAACCATTTCGTTGTACTAACTACGCAAGCTTGCGGCCGCACAGGGATTAATCACAAGTGAAATAACTCTTACTGGATCGTTTGCATCTTGTTTCTGACTGGTTGAGGCTGGAATTTAAAGGCAAATTTGTCATTCGTAGCCGAAATCCCCGGTCATTCTTGTATCACAATTCATAGGTAGAATTTAATTACCTATTTTGACGGACTAGAATTCTGGGAGGATAATACAACTAACCAAGAGCTCTTGGAGATCCTGAAAGTAGTTTGAATGGTTGGTTCGTACATTTGTACTATTTTTACGAGTAGCGTTCTTTGCCACATCTTGTAGTCTTAAGTGGCCATTGAACTCATGTGAAGTACACCATTTCTTGAGAAAGCTGGCATGCCTCGTCTTGAGACTCATGTTCTGCAAGTAGTAACTACAGGCATGTCCTTTGACGATGTGAATACGTACATCACAGCTATATGTGCAAATTTGTACTATGTGTTCACTGATGATATCCCAAGCCTGTTTGTGCTTTGGTTAGAATACAGCTTTGTGTTGTCTAATAATTGCATTAGATATTTGTACCTGTAGTTTAGGGTACAACAAGGTAAGCTCTATGGTTCATATTTCTCTACTAACCAGATAAGTTGGTACCTTCATTGGCGATGGCAATAGGTTGACACGGTAGTGCTTCCATTTCCCAAATGTGAATTCTTGTGTTGTGGGCATTAACTGCATGAGCCAACAATATACATCTCGTCTATTGATTTCAGTTATATCCGTCTTCAATTGTATTTTAGAATGTTTACTGTTTTATTTATTTATCTACCTTGGTTCTTTATTCAGTTTTAAAATACGTAATTGGCTAAATTATATTCAATTTCGGTATTTAGCCTAAAGTTAATGTATTTTCTGTTGTATTGCATGTTACGACTTTGCCTTTTGTTATATTGTCACATTACCCTTCTTTATTTCCATGGATCAATTATTATGCTCTAATTGAGTAACAAAGTGGTGGGGGTCTTGCAGTATTTGGTGATGTTCTGATTTCTTGGTTGTGGTTATGCATTTTCTTTTCTTTTTTGTTGCATCTGGTAGTACATAATTAAACCTCAAACATTAGAACTGTGTGTTGATTAAGATTTTTGCAAAGTACTGCAGAAGTTTTATAATGTACTTTCAGCTTATGTATTTGTATATGGTATCTCACATTCCTTAAGCAGGAATTGCACATTAAGTGCACAAAAGCGTTTAAGTCTAAAAACATACTTTTAGTGCATTTTAAGAGCTTTAGAAGTTAGATTGATAATAATTCCACACTTACAGAAGTGTTGTTTTAAGAAGATTAGGAAGGCATCAACACATGCCAAAATTAATAAATACATAGTTGGTTTTATAATTTTGTATATATAAATATTTTAAAAAATTGGTTTTCAAGGTATAAACACCACCTTAAACATGAAAAATCGTTCTAAAAATGGTTTACAAAATGTTTGTAATTTGCTTTGAATATTTATAATAATAGTTTTTAATATCACCATTTCTTGAAGAATGCATTGTTAGGAAAGGAAGTGATGCCGTATATACATCACTTCTTATGCAGTTGGAAAACTTTCTGTAACTTGGAAAACGAATTTCCAGCCATGCAAATATGCAAAAATATTGTGAATGACTTCAATCTAGTGAATTTCTCTGTTAAATCTGTTTACCCACTTTAATGTATTTAGTTTGTTTGTTGCAAACCTCCTTACATCTTGACTAAGTTACTTAAGTATTACAATTTTAGTACATTATAATCAACCTTGCATTCAGTGTTTCAACTCGTCCTGCATGAAACTATTGATATGTGTGTCAATAATAAATATGTTATTTAACTAATAAAATATGTTATCTAACTGATATGCATTTATGCATCAAGTTGTATCCTTGAAATTAATATGCAACTTTCCAAACGAAAGATTTTGCATTAACTATGATTATTATTATTATTATTATTATTATTTAATTAATGTCCATTCTTTAGATTCTAAATCTAATCTAATCAAATTACAATTAGATGCATCGATGTTAAATTTTTAATATCATTGTTTCATTCAACACTACTACTTCTGACGTTATTTTTTTGACTAAGTGATACAAAATTTGCATGAGTGAGGATTTTGTTTCTCAAAGAAAAAGAACAAAACATCTCTATGATCTAGTTCAATTATTATGGAATCTTCGAAGAAACACAATCATATTTTCTCAATAGATTTTTTAAATTTTTTTTATTTCACAATGAACGTTGAAAATAATGGTTCTCAATTTACTGAGCGACCCTCCTCCGTGGGACCATGCTTGCTGACCTGGACCCTTGAACCCTGTTATGACATCATCCCCGGTAGTCCCGACGCCTATCCAGGTGATCCGATGATTAGAGACCGGATATACCGGTATCCACCAGGGCCATTCCAGGCAGAACGGTCGTCCCCTCGAGGACACCTGGCCCCGCGCCCAATTCTGCTCTCGACACCTCCCTCTCCACTTGGGTTTCCGAGTTTTGCTGTTGATCTCACTGCCTGCTCTACTTCCTTTGATTCTCTCCTTGTATTTGCACCCTCTTTTTGCATAGATCCTTCACCGTGATCCTTTTTTTTCACGGTTTGAATTACACTTCTGTCTCGCGACGTTCCCAACGCCTGCACAGACTGTCAGTCATTCAAGGGTGTGGAAGAGAGCACCAAGGGTGATGCATTGGGGAGCTGTCGTTTGTAAGTTTTTCGTTGCTGTTACTATCGGGGTCTAAGCGTTTTATTTTGGTGCATACTAGGGTGTCAGTCTGTGCTGGATAGAGGAGACTATGTTATGGTCTGCTGAATCGAGGAGGGTATGTCATGGCTTGCTGAATCTTTCTCCAGTCGTTTCGATCAATCGGCCAATTCTCGGCCTCTTTTTGGGGTTTTGTGTCGTGTTGGTATTTTTGGGCAGAGCTGCCTTCTGTGGTGCATTATAGCTAAGGAATTTGCTATATTTGTGAAAATGCCTGCCAGGTTGCAAGTGCTGTGGCCTGGTTGAGACCAGAAGTTGTCTCATTCGTACTCGTTAGGAATGTTAGTCGTCGTTTCGCTCCTCATTGCAGAGGTTTTGGATTTTCCACGCCAATGCTGGATTCCTCCTGGCAATCTTCCTGACAACGAAGTGATTGCATGATATCTTGACACTGGACAACTGGTTTAGAACGTTGATCGTCGAGGCGAAATTTTTTCGGGGAAGAAGTATTCGGAGTTATGATGTTAGTTGTTCAAAAACTAACCTAAGAATTAATTAGATTTGAAGCTAGGATCTCATTAGGTCAAATGTGATTCGTATGAATTGACGTTTAGAGCTAATTTCTTATAGGAGATCAGAAGAATTTCTTATTTTTCCTTCCAAGTTGCCGTCTTGTACGTTCCTATTCATTTATGAAGAGCAGTACTTAGGTGTGCAGAATCTTTTGACGGGATTTTATGTAACTTCATTTGTTATCTCCAAATTCGTTTAGCGAGGGTTTAGTTATAGGTCACTGAACTTGGTGCCATGTCTCGAATGCTTCTGCGAGTCCACTCTCTCTGTTTCCAAAGATCGTTATTGGGCTTTCTTCTTCTTTTTTATTTCTATTTTTTTCTTGTGTCCCCGAATGTAATGACCTATTAAATCTCGGCCCAGGAAACTTAAGATGTGTTTTGGGGGATGTCGTCCCAGGTGTCGTCAGTGATAGGTATAATTTGGGTTCCTTGAAAATCATCTTTGAATACTTGTATTTCCCTTTGCATGTTGCACTGAAATGTACACGTCTTACTTTGTATCCGTCATATACTTGCAGAGCTCTCAAGACATGAGATGAATAATACTACAATTCAGGAGATGCAAAGCGACATTGAAGAGCTCTTCGATGATGAAGGTGAACGGCCATGTTATTTATCAGATGAGACACATTCTGAGACCGTGAATGGAGCGAAAAATTCGGATTTGGAAGCTGACAATGCAGCTAAGCTTTCAGACCTAGACGTAAGTGGCATTACACAGCAGGATTCAACCCATGATCTCAGCAGGAGGTCCTCTGTATCTAAACGCATGGTGGAGGAAGGTGAGCAGCAGTTTTGGGTACTTCGAGGCACTTGTATTCCCTATTTTGGCGATTGTCTGCAACCTGTTGCGTCTAGAAAATTTCACAAGGCACTCGAGAGGTTATATTGACATAAGTTGTAGTTTTTGAAGTTTGCAAACTTCATTGCCGAGGTACTACACTCTTGATGATCAATGGTTTGTTTGTTTGCTCTCTCTCTCTCTCTCTCTCTCTCTCTCTCTCTCTCCTCTTTTTCGCTGTGGTAGGCCGTAGCGTTGCTCATAGCAAAATCTCGGATGAAAGACATGAAGTTGTTATTACGACTATAGCGTCTTTAATCATTATTATTGCACCAACTAGTACCGGGAGTGACACTTTGATTACTGATGTTGTAGATGGAGATGCTTTGTCCGAAGATGAGGGCTCCGTGAGTCTAAGCAGTAGCCGTGACGGAACTAGCGGTTACTTAGCAGGCAGTGGCAGTAGTACTGCCAGTGTCTGTAGTGCGAGTGGAGGCGATGAAAACGCTGATCGAATACCGATTCAGGAGTCCATACATCTGGAAAGGCGAACTTGGATTCCTGGAAAGCGTCATCCAGAAGAGGTCTGTTTTGCTCATTTTTAATGTACATAGAACGGTTTCTATGTCGAAACAGTGAGATGACTGTACAAGGGTTAGGTCGTGTTGAGGAGCTAGCACCGCGTCAGTGAGAGTCTTCTGGTTTAAAATTTACCAGTTTCAGTGGGCTTTCTACGTCTCATCGACATTGCAATCTGTTATGCTCTACGTCTAGGGGCTTTCGGCGTCTTTTGTGATTGGTTCTAATAAAATATATCCCGGTATCAAGGCCACAGTCGCAATTACATATCCATCCTACTAAGTATGTCTGTGCGTTTGCCCTTTGCAGGATGACACGTCTCCTTCGTGGCGAATACACAAAAAACATTTCTTTATCCTTAGTAATGCAGGAAAACCGATATATTCCAGGTTTGTTTATGACGTTGTGAATTGTGTTCGAAAATATCTATAGAAATATTTCTATATATGTCTGTTGAGTGATTTCTGTGTATTGGAGTTCAGCTGATGTACATTGTTACATGAGCTGAGACCAAAAGTCCAGTTTACCCCTACTTCCTCTGGGATAATTATCCATTTTTGTATTTCGTTACGTTAGTTTTGATTAGGTTCTATTACCTGATGTGGTTTTTTTTGAGCAGATATGGGGATGAGCACAAGCTTGCAGGTTTCTCAGCGACATTGCAAGCCATCATGTCTTTTGTTGAAAACAGGTATCAAAAAGATACATCCGGGAGCAAAACCAAATGGATAGTTCCTATCACCATTGGCATTGGCATTGTAGTTGGCGTCTTGTATCCATCATCTGACGTGGTCAGCATATAATGAATTAAGAAGCAGATCCTGATTATGGTTGTTTTAACTTGGTGTCTGTTGGAAATATGCAACTTGGATGCTGAAGTGGAGACACGATTCGATTTGTAAAAGCTGGTGACTACCAGGTAAGAGTGTATTCTTTCCCCCTGCTTGAGATGTCCAGAGCTGGGATTTCTTACCCTCCTGTTTAAGATGCCCAAACTTGCGTAAATCTGGGCGGCACATTTGAATCGTGAAGTGCCACTCCTCTTGACCTTATGTATGATGGATCCTTTTGTGTCCTTCTGTTTGTGGTAGTGAATATGTGTCAACCATGTTGTTTATATTGATTTTGCGTTATGTTCTGGGAGTGCTGCTGATTATGCGAAATGATGCAGATAGTCTTTTTGGTGAAGGGTCCACTTTACCTGGTGGCAATCAGTGCTACTGAAGAGCCTGAGCAGGTTATCAGGTGGCAGTTAGAGCTGCTACATGCTCAGGTTTGTTTCCGTTTCCTACTTGTGTTTCTTTTCTGGCTTGTTCAGTAACGAAGCCCTGAAGCAGAAGAATTCACCTGCACCTCGTTGCTTCATGTACATGATTTCATATGCTGCAGCTTATACTTATGCTTGCGTGTAGTTAGTGCATGTTTATTGACCAGTTGGTTCATTTCACTATCTGACATACATCATTCTTGCCTCTTGGATGTAGCTCATTCTGATTTTGACCAATGGTGTGGAGAAATGCTTTATGAAAAACTCTAAGTTTGATATGCGCCCTTTGCTTGGTGGGACGGATTCGGTGTTTTCTCATCTTATCCATGCATTCAGCTGGTATTGTAATTCTACCTCGCATGGCAGCTTATGAAATGCTTCGTTAACAATTGTTATGCTCTTCCATTTACAAAGTGATTCTTGTTCTGATTGGATTGATATCTTTACAGGAATCCTGCTACTTTCTTACGTGCGTACACTTGCCTTCCTCTTCCTTATGTTATTCGGCAGGCGGCTGCTGCTGCCCTTCAAGACATACCTGATTCTGGTGCTTTGTTCTCTCTTCTAATGTGTGGTTCCAAGGTGAGTTTGCAGCACAACTTTCTATTTCTATTATAAATTTTTTACACTGATTCATGGATTGGAATTAAATTTATTTTGAGATACTGAATCAGATTTTGTGGGGGCTTCTACGACTTAATGTTGAGTGTCTTTGGAGTATAGTTCGGTGATAGGTTAACTTACGTCGAGAGTAGTCGCAATCATAACAGCTTCAAATTAGTATTTTTCAAATTTAATACTTAAGATCGTGATGGATGTTCATTCTTAGGTTATAAGCCTTGCAACTCCTCGCAAAAGTTCTCTCTCTCCAAATGATATCCTCCTTCTCAGCAACTATGTGTCCTCCTCTGACTCTTTCAGGTGAGGTTCAGTGTTTCTGCTCCTACTTTTTCTTTATATCTTGCAGTGTTAACAGCTTATGACTGTCCTTCATGATGACTGAACTGTTTCAAGTATTTGTTTCAACTTGCATCAAAGTCATTGCCATAGTTTGTGTGGATGGGAAGGCTCTAAGATGGAATGAAGATTCGCATCGTTTTATTCTGCCAGACTTTGCAATAACAATATGCATCTAGAAGTAATTTTTCGCTACTCAATAAAGTCTAGGCCTTCTTATTGCTGAGGGGTAACGAAACATGAGTCCTTGTGTGCAGAACAACGGAGTCGTTTTTTCCCGTCTGTCTACCAGGATTCAATCCAACAGCATTTCTTTATGCATATGTGCAGTATCTTAATGTAATTTCTCTTTGGAAAGTGATGATGACAAGTTCCTTCATGCATAGTGTTATGATATGAAGTGTGAGCGAGATTTTGAGTCCTTAGATTATCTCAACAATTCTTGACTCCTCTTAACTTCCTATTTACTCATCTATTTTCTGATAGTAACGCCTATCCAGCTATTGGGCTGCTTGCCTGGGTCTGGTCCATTCTTTTTTGCATGTGATATTCTTGTCTTATTCTGTTCTATCCCTTGCTAGGAAGGTGATTCAGGTAACATACAACAGCCTTGCTCAGGCGTAACTGTCGTTTAAATTCCTTGTGCTTTGTTGCTTCAGAACGACATATGCCTGTTACTTCTAACTGCCGATCCAGAAGGGTTTTTCCAACTTCAGGAGTGCAGGTAATTACATTGGCGTTTCTAAGTTCGAAGTTATTGTTGTCGGCATTTAATATGCTCACTGTTACACAACTGATGCCACTTTCTGGGCTGTGTTGTATTGTGATGGTTCTAAATTTTAGAGCTAATTTGTGCCACACGTTTAAAAAATGATTTTTGAGGCGGTTCTAAACCTCGGTCGTTTATTCAACTCCTGAAAGAATTCTGCCTTGCAGAGCACGGATTGAAACCCTTCTGCGAGAAACCAATGTGCTAGCCGAGGTTACGAATGCAGTGCGACGTGGAGGCTTATGTGTGGAGCATTTGCTGGAGCCAAGGGCCTTACCTTTTGTGCTGAATTCAAACACGAGTTCTATTCTTGGTTCCTATGGTGATCATGAACAACATGGTCCAGCGGGAGTTGACAGGCTGGGTCTTGTAGGAACTGGAGGGCCTGCAGGACTTTGGCATTTTGTTTATAGGAGCAACTTCTTGGATCAGTATGTGGCTTCAGAATTTTCTCCCCCACTACATATTCCTAGTGCGCAGAAAAGGTACATAACTCTTTATTGAAAAGCACCTAATGAGCAATTCATAACTTGTTTCAGGTGGGGAGCCTTTGCATTGGTACTTATTGTGACTTCGCTAATTTTCAAGTAAATGTACAAGATGTATCTTTTGCGTGTAACTCACTGTTGTGTTTTCTTTGGATGCTTTTGATTTGCGTCAAAACTTATTGCAAAGCTCTTTGTTTGTTTGCGTTTCTGTTGCACGGTGCATTGCAATCTGAATACATGATACGTCTGCTTTTGTGCTCCCTATAAGGTTAGACGCTTGTGCATCCATTGGACGATCAATTTCTTGATCTAATTACAACTTTATTCATTTCATTTTCATATATTGCTTGTTAATACAGATTGTACAGGGCATATCAAAAGCTACATACGTCGATGCATGGCACCGGAGCAGCAGGACCACTCAAGATGCAATATCGACGCGACGATCACCACGGTATGCCTCTTCTTAGTTTCAGTTATAACTAACTGCAATTCTAGCTTATGGTTGACATTCAAGTTTTTATTTCTTAGGTTGGACTCAACTGACCCATTTCTTGGGTTCTTTCCAGTGTTTTTGTCTTGGAGAACTTCAGATTTTGAGCTTCATGCGGCTTTCGATCCACTAGCAGACAAGGTATGTCCTGCTTGTTGTTGCCTGAGTATCTTTGCATCATACTAGGTCATTATTCTATTAGTATTTTTCGTAATGAATGCTACTGCAGTGGTTGTTGACTTGTCGATGCATTTTTTGATTTATGACGGGCAAATTCAAATGAAGCTTACATCGCACTGTCTTGAAATGCATGTGAACAATCTCCTCTTCAGTAAATCGTTAGGTTATTTACCATGTAGATCTTAAGCCCTAAAGAGAATTGTTTATATCGTATTTGGATTGATTGGTGTGTAATCGGCTTCCTGACGCACTTCCTTCATGCCGCAGAACTCTGCCATGGTGGTGTGTAATCGGCTTTGCCAATGGCTACGAGATTTGGAAAGTGATATCTTCTTCCTGGGAGGAACTCCTTTAAGTTGGTAAAACTCTATCGCAGGTTAATGTGCGTCAGTGCTCGACTCATCAGATGCAACATTTGTATTTATTTATTTTGAATTACATGCAGAGTTCACAGGTTGTGTCGGCAGCGTATTTGCTGCAGATCTTTTATTATCTACTTGTAAAATAATTATTGCGCAATGCTTATAATCTTGCCCTGTAAAACTGAAGCGTTCTTTTTTGTTGCTGTCCTATACTTAAATTTGTACGTGTTAAAGGTGCAAAGATGCTACCATATGACTCGGCCATGGTCTGTCGAACTAGTTTATTTTTCCTAGTGATTTCGGAAGCTTTTTATTGTGTAGTATTTTGATTTGAATAAGGTTGTAGTGTGAGAATTTTAGGTACGTGTAGGAAAAGTTATTAAGAAAATGTTAAAGGCAAGAACAAAGCTGGAATTGTTGATGGAACAAAGTTTGAAGAAGAGTTGCTTGGTTACTAATTTTGCAAGTATGTGGTATGTGTAGGTGGTGCTAAATAATTAATAATGGTCTAGAGGTGTAGCAATCGTTGCAATATTTAGTATCAAAGCGATTTTTGAAGTCTTGTACAAGTTCTTAAAAGATTACAAACAAGAAGATTGTGGCACCAAATGGGAGCAAGTCTATATCTATTGATAAATTTTATTCGTGGCTCAACAAATGTCCATTCAATTTATTTGGTGGAATAAGATGAACAAATCTAAATCATTATGTCTAAACGTATGTAGCTACACAAAGCTAAAAACAAATTAAAACACATATCGTCAATCTAAGGTTTAAATAGTCAGTACAGAAGTTACGATATTATTTGAGGTTACGATTCTTTGTAAAAGGAATTTACAGGAAAATTCAGTGCCAATTCTAAGAAGCTTAGATATAATGTTTTTCTTTTCAAGAGTACAAGACAACATAATTGAAAATAGATTGTTTTTGTTGTAATTTTTTTTATACAAAAGTAAAATATAAACATTATTTATTATTATTAATTAATTTTATTAAAAAAATATTAGTAGAGAAGTTTAGATTATCTTCATTCTAATTAGTATGATCTTTTGCATGTTGGCTTTGACTTTTGGCTTGCTTTGATTTTGAATTGTTTAAACAAGTGTGATCTTATACAAAACAACCTTTAAATCTTAAATTACATTTGTATGTGGAAAATATTTTTTTGTATCTATATTAACTTAATGAATAGTTTGAAACTTAGAAAGATATTCGTTTTAATTAGAATGAGATTATTATTTTTATTATTTATTATTTTTAAAGATGAATTGTTAGCCATTTAAAACAAAACAATTGAATCTATTTGCAAATTTGAATTTCTACTTGTATTTAATAACCTTGGATTAAAAATTGACTTCATATATATTTTGATATATAATTAATATTACATTAAATGTTTTGACATTCTTTAATATGTATATTATACTATATTAAAAGAAAAAAAATACTATAGCCATGATGTATAAATAAATATTTTTTAAAACAATATATATAACTACAATTAGATAAAGAATCATATCACTAAATAAGACCAAATTATTCTATTATTTATTCATTTTCATTTATAAATTAATAGAATCAAAGGCAAAAAAAAAAAAAAAAAAAAAAGAAAAGAAAAAGGAATACAAGTGTAATGGATGTCTATATTACTTAGATAAATACAAATAAATAGAAGTAAATAGTAGTAGATAGAAAGATGTTAGGTAGATAATATCTTCTTTAAGAAAATTCAAAGAAGTTTTTTAAACATAGAATAGATATTTAGACTCCTATAGATATGTCACATGTCTATTGAAACTTGTCCTATAAGTTTCTTACTTTTAGAAAGTTACATTGGAAGGAACCTACAATTTTACACTTAAGCCATAAGTCATTATTAATCTTATTACTACTTATATCTATCTTGTTTGTCTATTTTTTCTCTTTTAGTAATACAAAAGTATATTGTCTTCTTAGAGTTCTGTCTTTAACAACAAGATTACTATAAGATTTAATCTTTAAGTATATTATGATAATTATTATTTTAATAAATAGTATTTTAAAAAATAAAATATTATTATTAATATTGAATGGTATTTTAAATTAATCTAATTTTAAAATATTATTTATATAAATAATATAATTATTTTTTGAAAGATATTCATTAATATATATATTCAAGTCAAAAGAAGAAAAAAAAAAAAATTCAATTGATTGTGTTTAATAAATAAATATACATTGAATTTATATGTAATTGTAATAAATAAATTCAAATTAAACAATCAAATTTAAATCAAGCAAAAACTTTGTATTTAATATTACAAATTATCTAATTACATACATAGAAGTTTAGGCATTGTTTGGTTATTTTACTTAATAATTTATATCTTTCTTATAGAATCATATTTTTACTATGATTTATTTAAAAAATTAAATTAAATAATAACTAACATAAAAATAGATGTTGGTTTATTATAGTTACTTATAACTTGGATCTAAGATCTTTTAAAGAGTATTGGTGAAAAATACATTAACTTCTAAAAATATAAGAATTAACTTCTCATTGCTTTTTGAGCTTTGAAGCTAAGTTGAATTACACATTTTCTTCTTCTTAAAATTCCATACTACAATCAACTACTCAAAATCATAGTTTGTAACAATATTTAGACTAATCCACATGCAGGCCTATCTCTTAAGAAAACATGCACTTGGATATTTCTAGTTGACTTTAAATAATTTGAAATTCATGTTTATTATGACAAAACTATCCAAAAAATATTTTTTTTAAAAACAAAATCAACTCACAAAAATGGCAATTCAAACTACCCCACTAAAAACTTATCAATTCTTTTGTCACCCTTGCCTCTCATGGTAACTCCTCCAAGAAATCAATAACAATTGGTTGTATAAAAATCTAAAATTGGCTCTTATATTCACCCTTTAATCTTAAGCATAATGTAGCTTCAATCAAGAATTTCTTTTGATTAGTGGTAAAATTAAAAGTCTTAGTTAAAAAATGAATAATTAAAATAATAAAATACAAAAAAGAAAACAAAAAAAGCACATTCTATTTATCATATTTTTAACTTTACCATCCACAAATGGATTGACGGAGAGCCATTCTGAAAAACTGATGCTCTGAAGCTAGAACCTATAAATCTACAAAATGCTTGCAGTTGGCACCTTTGCTACCAACATGATACTGATTGTAATGCCAATTGAAAGGGAAGCTTTTAACTTGGCTAGTAGATGTCAATGCTGTAATGAGAAAGTGATTGAAAAACAACAAATGGGGATGTGACGACAAAGCTGGATGTTTTTTGGAATTTAAGTTGGTTTTTTTATTCAATTAAAAGAAGGTGAGTTCATTTAAGGTACTATATGTTATATATGTTATGATGTTGCATTCTTATTTTAATTGTTTTGGAATATTTTTGCATCTTATTAGAAGATTGTTTTAGTTGTGTATCTAAATTTATAAGATGGATTTTTTTAAAGTAAAGGTCATTTAGGATTTAGGATTATAATTTAGGATTAATAAGGTTTACATTGAAGTTGTATGTTGAAATTAAGTTATCAAAATATATGAAGAGATTGAATATTGATTTTAAGATTTTTTTTATCATTCAAGATTTAGTTTTAGAATTATAGATTGAATGTGTAGAGTAGAAAATTATATGCTTTGTAGAGCACTATAGATAAAAGAGTATTCAATGAATATTTTTAAAATACAAATTAAATCTAATATGTAATTTTTTGTAAGTAATAAGAAGGTGAAATTGAAATATTTGTTATTAATTTATTATGGCATATTTTTTGGAATTAATCAAGCAATATATATTAATGGTTTGGAGCTATTTATATGATTTTTTCATGTTAAGATCTTCAGGCATCATAGAAAAATATGATAATCATGTAGAAGCAATTGATATAATATCAAATATGCAAGGTATTTGTGGAGGTACTTAAAAAGAATCTGAAGTCTATACTAGAGCATTTAAGGTTTCATTGAAGAAAAAAATCTTGTTAAATAGAAACTAATATATAAATTTATGCAAGAATATTGAATATGTTACAAAGATTTTTGGCCACCTAATTCTTTACAATAATGATGGATTGGAGTTTATGCTTTTATTAAGTAAGTTATTTCTTATATTAAATAAATTTTATCTACTAGTAGAAAATTGTGGAAAACCAAATTGGTATGAAGAAGCTATCTTCCAATTGAATAACAAAGAGGCTTTTAGAAAAATGCTTTGGAATTTGAAATTTTATTGTAATGTAGTAAGTGATATGCTTTCAAAGCATTATTCCAATAAATTTGAAGACAACTCATTTGCTTCTTTTGATGTTGCAACATATGATGAAGTAGAAGGTTATTCAATATCTACATGATAGTTTGATCTATGTAAATGGAAAAGAGGATTTTGAATATTATGGATTAATAAAGTATCTATTACAAAGGTTGGAAGACTTGCATTACATAGAAGTTGAGGAATTGAATGCTTTGAAACCACTAATAGACATGACAAGTATTAAAATCATAGAATTTTTAAAAAGAAAATGTGGATCTTATGGATAAGTTTATAAATCAAAGTGATTGGGACTTATGTGTGCAATTAAAAAGATGGATATTGGGTATAATGAGTTTTTCAATAGAAAAATGAGTATTCTAGCCAATTTATGCCATCCCAACTTGATAATGTATTATATTATAATAAAAGATAATACCAACAAATTTGGTGAATCTTTTATAACAAAAGACAAAAAAGATGATTTGTATATAGAAATGGAATTAATATAAATAAATTTGAATAACATGTTATAAAAATAAGAATAATTATCTTACATTTTTTTTATTGATATTATATATAATTTGATATTGCAAAAGGGATGTGTTATTTGCATGACATGCACATTGTACATTTTGATCTAAATCTTACAAATATCTTAATTAACATTATGGAGATAAAAATTATAGCTAAGATTATTTGATATACTTTTGTGAAAGTGATTGATTTTGGAATGTCTAAGATTGAAGTTGGAAGCAATTCAAAAACAACAAAAAATAATATTGCTTATTGTAGTATTAAACATATGGCTCTTGAAGTATTAAAAAATAAATTTCAAATAATAATAATGTGCTATTTTGAAGCAGATGTCTATTCATTTGTAATAGTATGTTCTAAGATTTTCTCAAAGAAAGATCCATTATATAATATTTATACAATGAAAGAGATATTATAAAGAATTAAAAAAGATGAAAGACTAATTTTATCTTTAAGTTATAATAAATTGATTGAGCTTATCAAAGAATGTTGCATCTTAAATTCTTTGCAATGACCAAAATTTGAAAACATCTGTAAAAGATTGAGCATAATAAAATATAAGTTTTTAGCAAGAATTAATGTGGCAAATGCACCATACTTTGAAAATCAAAATATAATAGTCATCAAAATATAAGATTTCAACAAATACATAATAGATTGCCATTAGTACGACTTGTATTAAAAGCTATAGAAATTATTTTATGAATTGATTGTATTTTATATTTGTATACACTCTTTTGTCCTATAGTGATGGTTATATGCCATATAATGAGGACAACTTAATAAGACTAGGTTGAAATGTGATATATGTATTATTTTTATTTTTTTTATTAATTTATAGTTAAATTTTTACTTGTAGGTTGATTTATTCGAAGAAGAAATATTTGGTAGAAATTAATATTTATCACAAATAAGATAATAATGTGTAAATAAGGTGAATGTATTGTGTCTTATTGGAGTGGGTGGAATAGACAAGATTATAATAGCAAAGATCACATTGACTGATATGAAGCATATGTATGATGCCTCATACTTTGTTGAGAACATTAAAAGTGGTGGTGACTAGTATGCAACTTGTAATATTTTAGAATAGTTTAAAGTTGAATCAAAACTAAAAGATTTAAAAGAAGCTCAAGAAATATTAAAATTATTTTTGATTAAGAATAAAACCATCATGGTCTTTGACAATGTAAAGAATCAAAGTAAAATTAGAGATGTTGTGCCTTTGGATGATATATTTGTTAGCAATGGTAGCATATTAATTGTAACAACTTAAATTTTTTTAAAAATAGAATATTATAATAAAGAATTTTATAAAATAATTGTTAAAGAACTTGATGAAAAAACAAGTTTGAAGTTGTTTATCACTCATTCTTATAACCAAGAAAATTTATCTAATGAACTTGTTAAAATTTGTGAAAAAATTGTAAGAGCTTGCAATAGTCTATTGTTGAATCTAATAGTTATGGGAGCATTTTTAAAAGAAAAAAAGAGGTTGAGATATTGAGAGCAAGCTTTATAAAAATTAAAAAGAGGGAGAGATTTGGATGGAGATGAAGAAAATAATAACTATAAGGTTTGGAATATATTACAAGTAAGCTTTGACAACTTAAAAGTTGAAGAGAAGAATATATTTTTAGATATATATTATTTTTTTTGTAATGATGTATGTCCATAAGGTATGTTAAAAGAAAGAACATTGCAATTATGAGTTAATAGTCAAAAAAATACTTTAGAATAAGATTTAGAATTTATAATAGATACATTGATTTATCAATTGTTGATAAAAGTAGACAAATATAGAAATATATGAGTACATGACCAACTATAAGACATAGATAGAAAGATTGTTGAAATTGAAATAGAATATAAATATAGACAAATGTGGAATTTGAATGTAGATTCATTTTATGGATTATCAAATAAGATAATTTTTTTAATATTTATTATCATAGCATATATAGAATTGATAATAATAATAAAAAATCAATAATTAAAGATTAGAATTTTTTATTTTTATATCATCTAATTTTTATTATATTTTATTACATATATATTGATATAAAGTTATTATTTAAACCAATTAATCTTATATTGTAATTAAATTGGTATGTATATTTAGTAAAGCATTGATGTAGAAAGTCTAATCTTTTTATGTATTTGATTGTGGTGGTTTATAGTTGGAAGGATTATTTTATAATAATCTAACTAATAATATTTGTAGTGAAATAAAAAATATTTGTTTTTCATCACTTCAATTTTAAAGTTATAATACTAGTATTTTTGAATCAAATATTATTACAAAGATAATAAGCATATTTTTAATATTAATAAATAATTTTTTTAATATAAAATATTTTTTGTTAAATATATCATGAAGATATAAATTTTTTAAAAAATAGACAAGGAATTGCATATGCTAAATGACAAAGATTTTTGGAGAAAATTAAAAAATTTAAAAACCTTGCAATTGCAAAATTATTTTTTTATAGGAAAATTTCCAAAATCAAATTTTAAAATTGCTACATTATTGGAATTTGATTTAGAAGGATGTTCAAACTTGATTGCGCTACCAAATAAATTAGAAATTATGACTTCCTTAAAAATACTAAATTTAAAGAGTTGTAAAAAATTAAAATCATTATCAATATCAATAGAAAGTCTTTTGTCTTTACAAAATTTTAATATAAGAGAGTGCTCAAGCTTGACATCATTGCCAAATGAATGAGGCAACATCACATCTTTGACTATCTTTGATATAGGAAGGTGCTCAAGGTTGAAATTATTGCCAAATGAATTAGGCAATCTCACATCCTTAACTACCTTTAATATAAGCGGGTGCTCAAGTTTGATATCATTGCCAAATAAATTGAGCAAGCTCATATCTTTGACTATCATTAATACAAGCAGATGCTTAAGCTTAACATCATTGCTAAATGTATTGGGCTACTTCACATCTTTGGCTATCTTTAATATATATAGGTGCTCAAGCTTGATATCATTGTTAAACTAATTAAACAATCTCACATCTTTAATTACCTTTGATATGAATAATTACAAAAGCTTAATATTATATCCAAAAAAAATAGGCAAATTCAAAACTTTCATTACTTAAAGCTTAACATCCTTATCAAATGAAATGAATAATCTCATGTCTTTGATTTTAAATATATATATATATATATATATATAATTTAGACAATTTTATAATATTGACTATTATTTATGTTAACAATATAATCTAATTTGACCACTTTTGATATAAGCAAGTCTTGAAGCTTGACACCATTTCCAAATGAATTAGACAATATTACATCTTTGATTATTTTTAATATTTGGAGGTTCTTAAGCTTAACATTATAGTAAAATAAATTACATAACTTTATATTTTTGACCACTTCTAATATATTGTGGTGGTCTATCTCAATATTATTGCTAGATAAATTTG
Source organism: Physcomitrellopsis africana (assembly GCA_036785485.1). NCBI lineage: Eukaryota > Viridiplantae > Streptophyta > Bryopsida > Funariales > Funariaceae > Physcomitrellopsis > Physcomitrellopsis africana. The sequence continues at coordinate 55,081 of JAWRVF010000881.1, forward strand.
ATAATGTCACATTTTTTATTACTTTTTACACACAAAAGTGCTCAAGCTTGAAAACATTGCCATATAAATTGGGCAATCTTATATTTGTGATTACTTTTTAGTTTTAGAGGATGCAAAAGCTTGACAATATTACCAAATAAATTAGACAACCTCACATCTTTTACTACCTTAGATAAAAGAGTGTATTCAAGTTTAATAATATTGTTAAATAAATTAATAAATGTAAAATCTTTCACTACCTTTGAAATAAGTAAGTGCTCAAGCTTGACATTATAGCCAAATGAAATAGATAATTTCACATCTTTGCCTACTTTTTATATGTAGAGGTATTTAAGCTTGGTATTATTACCAAATAAATTGGACAATCTCATATTTTTTATTTCTTTTAATAAAAGAGTTAAAAAAATAACTAAAAATTATTATTATTATTATTAATATTATGTAGTATCTTTAATTTTAAGTGACTTTATCTAATGATATTTTACTAAATTGAAGTTTTAGTTTTTAAAAAATAATTGTTGTATTGAAATTTTTTAAAATTTTAAAAACTTATTTAGAATTTATTAAATATAATGGCTTAATTTATTTGTTGTTGGTTTTTTATTAATTTATTATTATATTGGTAGTAAGTCTTAATTAGAATATATTTTATTCTAGAAGTTATATTGATACTGATATGCAATATCTTTATAGAAGTAATTAATTTATAAGAATGTCATATTTATATTGTATTTTTTTGTAATAGGAATTCTCATATTAAATAAAAAATACTTTTTTATTTTATTAGTATTAAAATACTATTAAATAGAAATTTAAAGATTTTTTAATATAAAATAAATTTTTATTAGATACCAAGTTTGATAAATTTAAAGAAATTAACATATTATTGTAAACTATAGGTAAATAAAACAACATTAATATTAAAGAGAGTGATCAAGAAGTCTTAAAGTTAATCCTATTTAGTAGAAGATAAAAAGATAAAAGAATAAAAACCATTAATTTTAGAAGAAAGAATACATTTTAGAAGCATTGTACTTAGATTTTTTTGTTTTTATTCTTATTTTTTGTACATGTGTTTAATCAGCAATGTAAGAAGAACCATAATAACATTCTAACATTGCTTTGTTTGGTACATCCTTTACAAATTAATACTGAGTAAATTAATTGAATCTTTTAACTTCTAATTAATAGTAAAAGTGATCAATTTGCAACAATCTAATCTTCTCATATTTGAATTTATTATCATTGGATAGAAATTGATATAGATAAAAAAAAAAAAATCCATAATAAAGAATAACAAAATTTTAATGTTTCTTTATTGAAGCCATAATAATCAATGCATCCTATAGAATAGAATTCTTTGGAATATTGTAACATATTGGAATATTTTAGAGATCTATCTTCTTTTTTTTTATATAAAGAATATATGTGTATTAGCAAGAAATTTTAAATGATAAATAAAATTCTTTGCTAAATTCATATCAATATATTCTTTCAATGATATAATCTTGTTCTGTGATAAGTTGTAAATTGGACAAAACAGTGGTTGTGTGCCATCTTGAACATTAGTACAATCATATAGACAATGTTCTAATAAGATATTTGTGTTTTTTTTTTCCAAATATATTTTAAAAATCTTTATATTTTTTTGAAAGGATTGTTGGAATATTTGCTATTTCAAATATTAGAGTTGCATAAACAAAAAAAAAATATCCTTTTTGATTGCTCTTATAAAAGTTCTTGCATTAATAAATAAATATTTTATAATTTTAGATCTATAAGGTGTATGGTGTTTTTTATTAGATTTAGTAATAACAAGTTACAATATTCCAAAGAATTCTATTCTATAGGATATCCAATCTATATTAAATTTATATCTTTTAAGCTAAGAAAGTTCTATAATAATAAGACTAGATAGAAACCTAATGATATTAAATACAACTTGATTACTATGATTCTTTGATATTACTTCTAATGGACCAATTTCATGAATAATAACTCTAGAGGATAAAGGTTGATCATCTATGACTTCTATATGAATGGCCTTGGATTTTTTGACTATAAAAATTTTATGAAATTTTAAAAATTTTAAATCAATAAAGTAAGCAAAGGCTCCTAAATCTGCTAAAACAAGAGTGTTGAATTTTTAGGCACTTAAACATGTTGATATGGTAAAACAACAAGAAGAGTTAGATTATAATATAAGATCTTTTTTGATTTGTAGAATACAAGAATCTAGTTGCATGGTATTATGTTGTGATTTGGCTGCCATGTGAAAATAATGTATGTATATATTTAATATATAATTTAATACATAGCTGAATGAGAGCTATATTAATGGATTTTACATAGCTGAATGAGAGCTATATTAATGGATTTTAGTTGGTTATAAAATATGGTTAGATTATTATTTTGAAAGAAATTTGTTTAAAAAGACTACTATTGAGGTTTATACAATCTCAAATTTTTTTTTGTTGATAATGATTTTTGAGGTTGATTTTGTGTTGATAGTAATTTTTGAGGTTGATTTTGTATTGATAGTGACTTTTATATATTTTGAGTCACCTTTCTTAGATATTTTTGATCTTTGAAATCTTATTTATTTCTTTGTTTAATATATAAGACACGCATACTGAAAGTAATTAAGGATTGGCAATTACAATTCAAGAGATTATTTTCTTGGTTATACTTTATGTATATAATTTGATGAATTCATCAAGTTGTATGTATAAAGTATAGCCAAGAATGAAGGAGATGTTGGAAGTTAAAATCAGCACTTGCAATCTAAAGACAATAAATGATGCGTTTAATTAGTAGTTGTATTTTGAGCTATATATTAAGAAATTAGACATGATTTTGGCTCAAAATTTTTTAAACTATGTATGTTCATGTCACAAAGCTATAAACAAAATTTTGTAGCATTTGGATTTTTGATTTTTGAGATATGAAGAAAATAGTGCTTGGATGTCTATAAATTAGGAATTTAAGTACCTTCTACGATTTTTGAGCTATCAGACGATTGAAATCAAATCTATACTTGAATTTTCTTATGATAAAGCTTAAAAGTATAAGCTACACTTTTGAAAAATTTAATAAAAATTGAATGGCTAAATTAAAAGTAATTAGATCCTAAAATTTAAGAAGAAATTAATTCTTTGCAAGTAAATAAGATATTGAAGGATCTTGTTGTAATTTGAGCATTTTGTGCAAACTAAAGGGATTTTTGAGAGTGAAGACTTTATGAAGGTAAAAAGATAGATGTGTGGAGTTATAATAAAATTTTGATTTAAAGATGAAGTTTTGAAAGAGTATTATAGATTTTTTTTGGAATTATTAAAAATCTAATTTACTAGCAATTGATTAGTTATGATTTGGCATAAAAAGGATATTAAAGGATTTTTATATGCTATTAAAAAATATTATATATAAATCTATTTAAATATAAGAAAATTTTATTAATATAATATTTTTTTAATATTATTTTATTTATTTGTCTTTTTTATTAAAGATAAATCACTTATCAAAGCCTAGCCAATAACTTGTAGGTAAATTCTCAATAGCTAGGTACCTAATGAATTTTAAGATAAAAAATCACACCATATGATAATGGTCCATATTATAACTAGATGCCTTTGTTTTTTTACAAAGCATCTAATAATCTAGGCGCACTTCTTATTTGATATATATATATGTCAATATTTTTTGTAGCAATTATTAGCCTTGTGGCCAAGTTCTTCACAATATTAATAACTGCCATGTTCTTTTTAATATTTCTTTTCTTGTTCAAAAAAAGATTTCAATCAAATTCCATCAATCTACATATCTTTTACTTCCAAATGTTTGTTAGAATTAGGAGATGTAAAAGATGCCAAATAATTGATATAAATTTGTAGTGCAAATAGTAAACATTTTTCTTGTTAATATTGAAATAGCCAATTATTGTATTTCACTATTTAATTGATGGTTTCATTAAGAGTTTGAAGATCAAATATAGATAATAATATATTATTTATATCATCTTATAATTTTCAATGAAATTGACTTATTAACACATCTTCATTCTAATTGATATTATATGTTGATTGCTAAAATTTTGAAGCATAAATAAATACACAACAAATTCCTTGTCAAAGGGCTCAAATTTTAATTGTGGTAGTATAAATCTTATCATGTTCTCTCAAAGCTTCCACAAATACCATCAAAAATATAATATAGGAGAATTCTTCTCAAGCAATAGAATAAAATAAGCCAAAGCTTGACTTGAGAGCAAGATTCCAACTAGACCAATATAAGATGCTCTTATAGAATACTACTTAAGTTAGAATAAAGTAATAAGTTATACTTAATTTATAAAGCCACAAAACTTTGAACAAATTCTATCCAACTTCTTTGAGAGGCAAATTTTTAGTTCTTTTGCTTTTGAAATTAAATTGCCATCTTGAATATATACATCTTTTAATAAAATAGATCTTGGTGATGAAGTTCTTAGGATGACTTATAATAATAATTGAGGTGGTTTTGCTCTTTGACTATTATGTATGGTTATATAAAGTTCTTCATTTCATTTAGATAAGGTCTTTGTCTTGACTCTCAATACTTCAAGAGAATTTATAATTGAATCAAATTTGGCTTCTTTAAAATTTTCTATATTAAACTCTTTACTTCTTATCATAAAAATGAAATAAGAAGAAATAGATACAAAAAATCAAGAATAATACCAATAGAAAAGAAGATAATCTACCACCTCTAAAGCACAATAGTATTTCTAAGAAGAAGGATAATTTGCAATCTCTAAAGTATTATAGTACTTTTTGGAAGAAGAATAATCCGCTTTCTATCTAAAAAAACCAATCTTTGATATTGTGCTATGTTAGTCTTGAAAAATTATTATAGATATATTATTCAAATAAAATAAAACTTCAAAAATTCAAGGAATTAAAATAAATAAAATTCACTTTATATCGCAAGCAAAAAACTATGACAAGATGCAAGAACAAGACCAAAAGATCCAAACTGAGCCATAAAGATTATATTAGCCTCAACTTCTATATATATTAAGTGTAAGAAAGCTCTTTGAAAAGTTTTCTTAATGCTTGAAAATGAAACAAGCCTAAGATCTTTTTATGACCATCTAAGATCTTCTAAAACCTTCTAGGATCTTCTAAAATCTTTTTAAAATTTATTTATTCTTGATTTTATAAGCTTAGAATTTCATGTGTTTAAATGCACCTCCATTTTTCAAGCTCTAGCACTACTCTTGTTTCCACCTCCTAGCATTTCTCTTCTTTATTACTATCATTTTTTTTTTGCTAATATGATCTATTATTATTTTCTTATATTTTTTAAATTTTTTTAAACTTAGATAGAATAATATTTAATTAAATATAATAAATAGTATTTTTTGGAAAAATTAAAAGTATTATTTAAAATATTAGATGTAATAAACTTGGTTTTTAAAAGAATTTTAGTTTTTAAAGTTATTGTATCTAAAAAAAAAAAAATTAATTAATTTTATAAATTATAATATAAAAAAGATTTATTAATGGACTTTTATATAAGTATCAATATTAGGATATGATTAAAAAATTAAAACTAAGAGGTACTAAGATATAAGACCAAGGTATTATAACTATGGAATATTAAAAAATAATACTAAGGTATTAAAGTTAGGAAGTATTAAGAAATAATACCACAATAATTCAATTGGGTATTATTACCAAGTATATCTATTAAGTGTCATAATTTAAGTATTATTCAATATTGATATCTACCAAAGATACAAACATTAGAAAATGCAATGTTATAATATATAGTTTTAAAAAAAAATACATACACACAAACACACACATATACTTATATAAAATTAAAAAAATTAAAAAAATACAAAAGAGAGGATCAAAGAAAAAATATGGATTAGTAATAAAATAAGAACTAGTTTTTATATATACTAATATAGGTTATAATAAAAAAATTGATTAATAAATATAAATGTGCAAAAATTAAGAATAAAAAATTTAAAATTTTATTAAAAAAACATCAATATAGTTTAGATATAAGTGATAGTGTTTATGTTAGGTGTAATCAAAGAAATTGTTTGCATGGATGTAAGCAATCGTATCTATGCAAAGCATGATTGAAAAACTTATTAGCAAGAATATTGGTAATATTCTTTTTATAGGATGTAATTTAAAAAATTGTATACAAAGATATGAATAATAATATTTACATAGCAAAGATAAATTATAATTGTATACAAGAAAGAAAATATCAAAAATCAAATAAAATCAAATAAAACAAACCTATACAAAAGTGATAATCAATCAAATTTAATTTTAAAAAGATACCTATAAGTAAACTTGAACCATCAAGACCATGAAGTATGAACAAAATTAAACCAGCATTTAGGTCAAGTTGGAGCAAAATGGATGAGTAGTATGGCAAAAAAGAAAATGATAAAGAAGTTTTCAATTGGTAGCATAAGAAAAGAGAATAGCAAAAAGAAAGAAATTTTAAAAATTATCAAAATATCCATTGAAAAGTTAAAGATAAAAGATACAATGAAAAGAAGATATAGAACAATTAAAAGATGTGTGCAGTAAGGAATATTTGAAAGAAAAAAAAATTATAACTAAGATAAATAAATAAAAAATGTGCCCAAAAAGAAGTTATAAAAAATATCTATATATTAAACAGAATAATAAAGAATGTGTGTGTATACAAAGCAAGTGAAAACAAATCAATTGTGCAGAGAGAATAAGTTGAAGACCAACAAACCCAAATGAATGATGTAAGATGAGAGCAAAAAAAAAAAAAAAAAATAATAATAATTCTAGTATATTTGACTTCTTGGATTTAGATGTAGATCTAGGCACCTTAAATAAGTATTATTTAAATACAAGTAGTTGAAAAATTTAGAGTTTATTAAATTCACTTCTTTTACAAGATAATTATATTGTAACTAAGAGCTCTATCTTTGTTTGAAGAAATTTTCTTTAATAATATCATTAGGTGGTCTAATATACATAATTCTATGGTTTTTTTTGGTAATATTTTTTCTTCTATTTTTTTACAAAATATAATAAAATAATTAATATAATAAAATAATTGAATTAATAAATTATATAATAAAGTCAAAATTATTTTATATATATATATATATATATAATTTTACAATAAGAGAAGAAAAAAGAGATATAAATATGTTTATATAATTTTCTCAAAAGATATGTTTTTATCAAATGGATATTTTTAATTTTTTAACTTGAAAAAAAATATTTGCATCAACCTCTTTTTTATTTCTTTCATTTCTTCCAAATTTCTTAGAAAAATTTAAATTCCTTTAAATTCTTTGATTTTTAACCAAAGATCTTAAATTGTAAACTTTTTCTAATATACATATGATGTGTATAATTGAAATATAAATGTAATTTTTTTTATTTTTTTTATTTTTATTTTTATTTTTTAAATTAGGACAAAAATAAATTATCTAAGATATTTAGTAGATAGTCGTCCATTTGGAAAGACATCTCTTTTAAGAAATTTCAAGGGATGTGTGTCAAATTGGTTTTACAACCATTTCTCTGTTTCTTAATGATTGTAATAGAAAGGGATTTAAATAGGATTAAAATTTAAAAAAGTAATAAAATATTTTTAAAAATCTTTAAAATAATAAATTGATCTTGTAAGAAAAAATTAAAAATTAATAAAATAAAAATAGTGGCCAAAGGGTTTAAAGTTGGCTCTCTATTGTATTATAAGTTATAAGCATTTATGAACTCACATTATTTCTAATTGGATCTGGTCATATATTTTATATTTTTAAAATTTGTTTACTAAATGTTATTTTGTTAAATTTTGTTTAACTTGTTGTAAGATTATCTTAGTATTTGGAACATTTTTTAATTGAATCATTATATGACATTATAAAGTTGTATCAACCTTTATTGTATTGTAGGTGGAATTTTTTTAAAAATTTCATTGTAATATCTATTTTATTTTCTTAATGTGTTAGAATATTCTAATTAAATTTAATCTTTATTATTATGAAGTTTTAATGTTTAATTTTTTGATATAAGATTGATTAGGATTTTTTTAAGATATATAATTAAGCTAGAATAAGAATTAAAGTTTAAGTTAGAACTAGGATTTGAGTTAGAATTTAATATTCAACATAATACTAGAATTAGTATTTGGCTTAGAATTTACAATTCATATTTGAACTTAAGATAAAAAAATATTAAATTCACAATTAAGAATTAGGATTCACTTTAGTTTAAATTTATATGTAAATTAAGGCTTAGAACTTATATGAGGATTTAAGATTTAATTTAGAGTTAGATCTAAAAATATAATTTATAACTAAGACTAAGATTATAATTAGGTTGCATCTAATCTTTAGACTTAGGAATGCATTAAGATTAAAAATCTAAGTTCATATTAGAAAAAATTATTTCAATGTTAAGATTAAGATTAGATTAAAATTAAAAGTAGATAAATTAGGACTATATTTTTATATTAATTCTAAGACTTTAGGCTTAAAGACTAACATTAAGATCTATTAAGTATTAAGATTTATAATTGGACTTTTAAATTTATTTGGATATTTTTAGGTTAACAAATAAATCAAAGATTAAAATTAAATCTTCTTAATATCAAAAAAATTTATACTAATTATTAATTCTTATAATAAATATATAAAAAAGAATATTATATTATTAAATAATTATTAAAATAAAATTTGGTTATTTATCAAATAATAAGAATAATTTTAGAACAAACTAATATTATCATCTTAATTAAGTGGAAGTTAAAAAAATTGGTGAATAAACTCCATTTGATTTATTCATGTAATAAAGAATATTTATTAATTTTTAGATTTGAGTGATGAACACATATTATGTATGTATATACATATATATATATATATATATATATATATATATATATGTGTGTGTGTGTGTGTGTGTGTGTGGGTGTAGGTAGATATGATTATTTTTATATATATCTTCTTGTTGCATGAAATAGAATAAGTATTAATGTATGTCTTTCAAAGTTTAAATATTGTAATTAGTATTTAAAATTATAGAAGCTATAACGTACAATGACCAAGATATCTACAATAACAAGAAACTAACTTAAATTTGTGGATGATAGTTGTGTGGATAATGATGCTTGTTGTATTTATGGATCAAATAATATAATAAAAATAATCTACCAATGGCATTGCTTAAGATGGTTGTATAATTTTATACCTTTATAAAATAGCTCAAATAAGTTAAAATAAATATTATTTCATAAACTCAGATGATATATAAGTTTATTCAAAAATTTAAATTTAAAAATTGATTTTGTATTAAAAATGTGATTATGGTTGGTTAGATATTTGGGATAATCTAAAGTAACATGATTAGACATCAACTTACTTAAGCTGACTTATTTTGTATGTAATACTTACATATTACATATTACATGTATTACAAATTTTTTATATATTTTTATCTAAAATATACAATATACCATATTTTGGTTACAAATGTGTTATTTTTTTTGAATTTTTTTATTAAGTAATAAAAAAAAGGATTAGAATGCTATTGACATTAAAATATTAAATAATAAATAAAAAGATGCTAAAATAAGAAATAAGATAAGGTTATAAAAATATCAACAAAAGAATTAGAAACAATGTTTTAATTAACGATTCTAAAAAAATTGAAAAATAGTTAAAAATAACATGTAATCAAATCTCATAGGAACAATCTAATTATTAAGTATAATCTTGAAATTTGAAATAACTATAATAAAATAATTTTTTTAAAAAAAGCAAAGATTACAATATAAATCTAAATATAAATCTTTATATATATATAAAGAAAGTATTTCTTTAAGCTATTATAGTTTATTTATTAGTTATAATATGGTATTATAATTGCCTAGGGAGTTAAGATAGTTTGATAGATGTGTTGATTAGATTTGTCTTTGATCCATCATTTGTGTTGAGCTAAAAAAAAGTATATCAAGAAAAATTAATAAATTTCTAAATAATATAGATGGTCCAAAAAAATATTTATCTATTATATATGCATTATTAAAGATATGCAATTAAAACTTTGAATAACTAATTAAAACTAGTCAAAACTATAAATATAAAATAAAATTATTAAAAATTCTTAATTTTGATTTTAAAATTAATTTCTAATTTTTTTATATTTTTATGATAAAATATTTATTATTTATAATATTAGAAATTAATTTTAAATAAATATTGTTTAAGCTATTTTATTAATTTATTAAAATATTTATTCATATTATTTATTTAATTTATAAATTTATAAAATTATTTATTTTATCACAATAAATAAATATAATTTATAAAATATATTTATCACAATAAATAAATATAATTTATTAAAATATTTAATAATATTATTTAAAACATATTTATCATAATAATTTAAGTTAAATATTATTGTGATAAATTAATAATATTGTAAATAAATAATATTTATCACAATAATTATTTAAAATAAATATTATAAATAATATTAATAAATAATAAAATTTATAATAAAAAATAATGAATTAGATTTCTTAAAAGATGAATAAAATATGATTTTATCAAAAAAATAATGCCACAATGGCTTTAGTTTAGTTTCTAGTAAATAGAGATTATGTCAAATCTAAATCAAAAATTATATTTTATTAAGAATATTGTGCCAATAAAGTTAGCAACAAAGGAAGTATTATTAAATATCTAATAATTATATTTAATAATATTTATCTTAAAGTAATTAGTTCTATGTAGTTTATAATTTTATATAACTATAATTATATTTCATCCAAAATTGTGTCTAAAATATATACATTTTTTCAAATAATTCCCTTTAAGCCACAATTCTAATATTATGCAATACTATCTCCAAGAGCTATTAGAATTCTTCTCAATTATCAAATTTATTTATCAAAATATCTTGTATTTTGGTTAGATTTTTTTAATATATCATTTAAATGTAACTAAACTATATCATTAAAACCCTTAAACTAGTTGGAACCAATCAAGAATGTCAAAAAATTAAAATAGTGTTACATACTTTAGTCTTTCAAGAATCTTTAGAAATATTGCCTTATGTGGAAGATATTATTACAGATTTGCTATATGATACTTATTCATCACCATAAGAAAGTAGAGAAGGAAGACAATCTCTTGTAACAATACTATTTGTAAGAATTGGCACTATCCTTTTTTCCTTTTTTGTCATTTTGATATTTAATTATATTATAGAAGTTTAAGTATACATTTTTATTTTATTTTTTCTTTGAAAAACCACCCAACTAGCCTTGGAGGTCCTTCATTATAATTGTATTTAGAAAAATAATATTCTACAAACACATATATATTACATGATTGTTGATAAATCCTTGATGATCTTCATAATAATATGTTTAAGGAAAATTATGCCCTTTGCACATTTGTTGCCTTTCATCATTACCTTCTTTGATGACTCATATCTTTTTGCTCACTCCTTAAATTGATGTGATTTTTAGCAATGTAGATTTAAGAGAGTGCAAGTTGTCCTCTTTTACATTGTACTCTAATAAGATTTTACAAGTATTAAGTGATACTTTAAAATCTTTCTTGGCTCTTTGGTATTGTGAAGACTTACCAAATGAATAGAAATGTGAAACAAATAAATATTGTTTTGAAGAAAAATTCTAAATATATAACTTAACTTTTGCCCTCTGCTTTTGTACCAAGATTCTAGAAAAGAAGCCCAACTATGTTTGTATTATTTTATTTTATTTTTAAACAAACATCTTATTTTGTACAAAGATGGCTCTTATGGATCCAAACTTAGAATTGTACTTACACTATTATCATATCTATGGACGAATTCCCTTACAATGAGTAAAGTCTTGAATTTTTCAATGACAGAACCCAGACTGAAACTCAGAAGTAGGTGGATATATTCAACGAAGTAAATGCTTTTGACCAAGTTCATCAGAGCGGACTTCATCAACTCATCAAGCTTGAGGTGAAGATCTTCGTGTTGATTGAGAAAAGGTGGAGTTTCATGTCAATCCACTTTCGTGAAAGATATCTAAATTTTCCTACTCATACACAAAATCTAAGTCCAAGAAGAAAACCTTCTTCATTAAGTGAAGGAAACTCAAAGCTCCCTTTTTACAAGAAAAATCTGTATAATTAAGACTTGCACAATTAATGTGAATTAGGTAGATAGATTCGGAGTTTTTTAAAATTTATATGGGTAAAAGAATATAACGAACTCTACTCGGTATCTTCGGGTATCCTACAATGCCACAGCTATGCAGCTTTAGCTTTCGCTTGTGTTAAAAATTTTGTATAGTAGACAAGAACCAGCTCAGAGCTATTCTGTGGAATCAATTCCGACTCCAGTTTGCAAAAAGAAAAACCGAAACATCAGATCCTATATTCTAAGGAGGTGAGTTGTGGGATTGCAGATCCCGCGACAGTCTGGCACCTGCTGGCTGTTTCTGAAGCACACTTGAACCGAAAGGGAGCTCCAACCCGGTATCTACAGGGGACTCTAGGCTCCGGAAGGATTGTGCTGGAACCTCTGGAAATGCTCCAGGTTGGTACGTCTGAGGACTAGAAGAGGGATGCCTAATATGCGAAGGAGCTTCCAAACTACGGGACGGGGAAGCATGGTGCAATAACGAAGATCCAGTTTCTGATGTAGGACGCACAGGATTACATGGACTGAAACAAATCTGCTGTCTCGGACGATCACTTCCACCTGGGGGATTGCTTGAGGATGTGTAGCGAGCCGCTTCTTGGCTTTGACTGTTAGAATGTGGCTCGCATCCATGTAGGAGGGTGATCAGGCTCTTCTTGCAGGTTGACCATCCTCGCTGTGCCCTCTGAAAATGAGAGCGAGGATAGATCTGTGGGGAAGTCCAGATCATTAAGTGTAGAAACAGGCCAACTGCCTGGAGCAGGCGGCCATTGAACTTGGGAAAGCCCTTCAGGAACGCCATCAAATGAAAGTGAGTCCTGAGCTGACGAACCAGTAAGTCTATTCATCAAATGTGATGCTTTTACAGATAACCGTGAACCTAAAAAATCCAGCAGGTCAGATCCCTCATGTCCCGCAATGTTCGACCTTGCTGCACCTGATATCTCAGATTTCTTGGTGAAATGCCTGGATGTCCCTGGCTTTCTAGATGGGGCTGCAACTTGGGAATCAAGCAAATTATATCTATTACCAGGTGAAATCCCCACAATGGTAACATCTTCGTCGCTAGAACCATTAAGATCTATTCCCCTTGCTGGAGAGAGATTGTTTCGTGTACTATCCCCATTAAAAGCATGGTTTCTCGACGGGCTGCCCCCTGAGTGACCCAAACCAATTCGAGAACCAACACCTGCTTCAGTATTCGTGAGAGGTTCAGATTGTAAGTTTAACTTTTTTGACGATTTCTTTTCCATCTTGTGTGCAATTTCGATAGATCCAGATACAACTCCAGAGCTTCTCTTTCTGACCTTTTTACATACCTTAGTATCCAAAACCAGTGCGTCAGGCTGCTGAACATTTAAGTCCAGATGTCCAGGAGCAGGCGGTGTAACAGATGATGCAGTATTCATAGCTTTCTTTTTGACTCGTTTCACGCCAGTTTTTTGAAGAAGCAATAGGTTTCGTCCTGATGATGTTCCAGACACTGCTACCTTCACCTTCATTTCACCATCATGACCTGAAGGACTATTAAAATCATCTGCATTAATCACTGGGTCACAAGAGGGTTGGTTGAATGTAAAATCCGTCAGCCCCTTTTTCAAGCCAAACTTGGACATCTTCAGTAGTTTCGCTTTGGGAGTTTTATTTGAGTCAGAGATAGGCCTTTTCTTAGATGCCCCTTTTCCCTTGGTTGGAATGTGCAAGCCAAGAACACCTGTGCCAGAGCCTCCAGCAGCAGCCCAATCACGAGTAGCTCCATCCCAACCAATCTTAGTAGCAAACCTGCAATGTTCGCATCAAACAAGCAATATAAATGGATGACCTTAGCTATACAAGTACTGCCAGAAGAAGCGAAGGACAAACACAACACACAAAGCACATCCAAGATTTACAAGACCTTCCAGGCAAGTCCGGATACCTGACGGAAAGAATACTGTTAATGCAAAAGACACGATGAAAAGAATAAGCAGGAAATATACAGAACCTGAATCGGTTCTCCACCAATATGTCTGCTAGATGTCGTACAGCCTTTGAAGTAAGACGAGGAGGAGACGATGATGAAGAAGGAAAACCGAGAGCTTCAAATGTAATTGGCACAGATACACCTTGTGCACGCAGATCTGGTTCGCCTTCATTTGCAGAGGACTCGCCATACTCACGGGATCCCACAAGGTATTGTGTGACATTGAAGTTCACAATTTCAGCCCTAAGGGATGAATCCTCAGAAACTTGCTCCTTGCGATGCGGTTTGGCTAAAGTTTGATTAGAGAGCACTTTAGTCCCTTTCTCAAGTTGTGCTAGAGCAGTTGACACTTCCCGAGGGGATGTCTTCCCAGCTCCGGCCTTAGTTAACAAAGAAGGAGACTTTACCAGACTTCTCAGCGGCACAAAACTACGGCCAGACGGAGAATTTGTGGTAGCAGATGTGAGTAATTTCTCAGAACCATGCTTGGCAGCAACTTTTCTCCACTTTTCAACAGCAGCTAGAGCAGCCACAAAATGCCGCTGAAGGAGAAGCTCCTTATCTGGAAGCTGTAATACAGCATCTAGTAAACGCTTCGTATGCTCCTGAAACAGAAACCATAAAATGAGTCACACGCCTTGAAAATTACGACGAACTCATACAATTCATGTAAACCATAAGGAAACTGGATATGAACAACAGTTGACCACATTTACCTCAGTTACTTTCAGTTGAGCATTTGTGGCAGCACTAAGTGCACTCTTTTCACTAACAGGATCTCCACTAGCTGCAGCGGCATTTTGAGCAAGGAGCTGCCGAAACCTCTCTCTGCAGTAGACTGGATGACGATGTCGGCCTCTGTATACACCACCATCAGGTCCACCCGCCAATGCATCACTCGCTAGCTGCCAATTACCTCCATACTCGTGGACTACTGCACAAAGCACAGCATCCTCTCCGTGTGTCCACGGTGAAGCAGGAGGAAGATGATCCTGGGACCTCAAACTGTCTTTCTTCCGTTCCTTTTCCAGCATTACCAAGGGTCCCTTCTTGGGAGGCATTCCCAAGATCGTAAGTTTCCCTCCCTTATCCTTTCCGGCCAAGACCGTACCTCCATGCACACCAGAGTTTAATAAACTACCCGACTGATCAACACTCTCCTGGCGAGTAGAGCCTGACGACTTGTGATCACTGGAGATTCCAAAAATTGTTCTAAAGATATTATCCTCCAGTGTCCTCTGCTTCCCTTGACCCTGAAAAAGTCATAAGCATTTGAAAGATTAGTGACAGATCAATGGAGGATGGCATGTCGTAAGAAAGACATTTAGATTAGTTGCCTGCTGGTTGATAAAAAGTCGTAAAAGTTTACACACTTAGCAAGTTAGGAAGTCGACTTAAAATTAGCAAGTAGACTTAAGTTGGTAAATTAGCTTGGTTACTCCAGATCATTTCAAATTCAGTTGTAACTTAGTTCTCAGCTATTAACAACCAAATTCCAGTGTCAGGGATTTCATAAAGAACCTTTTCTCCAGCCACTCTTCTATCTTTGCCAAAATGATTCTTTTTGAGCTTCTTTGAGTGCGCCCCAACTGGAACTTCTTCTTCTAGCAACATTGGAGCCTTGCGCTTTCTTTGAGATAGACTTCGATGAGGTAAGAGCATCATGTCAGAATGTTGATCCCTGTAAGAAGGGTCACTACTCCTGTCAACTTGAAATTCTTCCCCGATAGAGTTATCTTCAGTATCAGACATCAAAGAGCCTTCCGCCAAAGATTTGAACTTTGCCTTCTTCAACTTCTTCTTCCCTTTAGACTTCAGAGTGAAATTTTCTGCACCTCTAACCGTTGAAGCGGCTTCAGCAAGAGCCCTGGCAGACACCACACCGTTTTTTAGGCGAACAATGTCGTTCACAACCATTGAATTATAGCTAAAGATTCAGCACCATCTGCTAGCTAGTTAGTAGTCCTCAAAAGGACAACTATTCAAATCCAGCGAAGACTGCTGTCTTCTGATTTTTAGTTAATCAGGATTTACCAAAAAAAGCAATTCTGAAAACCTAAATACGCTTCATTCCGCTACCAGTATTACCATACATGTTCTTAAAAATGCACTATAGCTATGTTTACTATCACTATTGTTGACTACTACGTGGAGAAAAATTGAGAGAAATAGATAACAAGGAGTCACCTATCAGCATCGCGCATTTCTTCCTCCATTGCTTCCCACTCCAACTGTTTCTGCTCCTGATTAGCAGACAATAATTCAGGACCGTTATGTACACTAAGTTACATCACAGATCAAAAACTTGACAGAAAATTTATCAGTTTTACTTCCATATAAATTATGTGATCTTTATAATCCAAAGAACAAATTTAACCCTAAAAATTGAATGTAAATAGTATTCTTCAAATAGATACAAACATCACAGAAAAACTACTAAAAGAATTTATACGAAGCTTTAAAGCTAGTTTGCAAACCTGTTGCTGAGCAAGAATATCAACTTGCTGGCGGTAGGCCTCATCAGCTAGTGCTGTGTCCCATGCTGTGATATATTAAATAAACGGTGAATAACTTCATAAATAGTTTGTCATATGTTACTAAGCAAAAAGCGAGCACAATTAGCATACTCTTCCTGATATGATTATACCCGCTATGAACGAGAAGTACTCTCATAGAAAAGAGTAACGGCATTAGAAAATTGCAACATGAACAGAACTCTTCAGCTACAGACTGACTGCGGATCAAAGCGGGTATGGTTAGCAACTCCTAATAGGCTACTCCGAATTGAGCGTCCGCTAGCATAAATTGTGATAAAAAAAAGAAAGTACTTGATATTGCGAAAGAAAATGGTTAGCACATACTCTCATAGAATAGAGGTTCATTGTCTTCGTCCATTTCTGCTTCCTGTTCCTCTTTCAGCTTCTCCAGTTGATCTAATTCCCACTCCTCCTCCTCAAATGCTACCTGCATTCACGACACCCAAGGTAGATTTAGATAAATCAAGATCACAGTTGATGACGAACTATTCTCAATTGAAGAGCTCATCGTTATGATACAATCTGGTGTGCTCATTGACTATCAACATACACTTAATCATACCCAAAACAACGGTCATGAAACTAAATGTGTACACTATACATACCTGCGCAACAACGGCCATGCTGTCAACTCGCGGATCCCATAATTCCAAAAATCTCATTGCATACCGCTCCACTGGGCGCAATTGGTCTTCAAAGGAGACACTCCCTCGTCCAGATGTTGCTGCAGCAGCTGCCATCTGCCGCACATCAGCTAACATATCCATTTCCTCATCCGCATCAGTGGGAAGGATAGAAGATTCTCCAAATGGAATGTCTTCTGTTATAATCGCAGTTCCACCATCTTCTGGAGCTCTTTCCCCTACTCGAGAACCATCCACACCCGTAATATCAGTCTGGGGCTTTCCACTTTTTCCACTTTCATCCAAGTCATCTGCTAGATCTTCCTCGTCAATATTTCCTGAAACTAACTCTTCAGTAAATTCCTGATTTTCAGCGGCTTCTTCCTGCTCCACTCGTTTCATTGCCATGTAATCTGCCTCATCTTCTGCATTTTTCAGTGCAGCATCAACTTCCGCATTCGAAAGTTCTTTCTGTTCAAAGACTTTGACGGAAGGTGCGTCTGGAATTTCTGAGGCAATAAAAGATGTTATAGAAGTAGCTCCAGAATTCTTATCCGATGATTCACCAACTTTGATCCCCTTCAGTCCAGAAAATAGCTCCATAGGGTCTAGTTTTTTGAAGAACTCTGTATTATAACTTCCGCTCTGAATCACCAAATCATCCAAAATCCGCTTCTGTTTAGCTTTCTTCAGGATATTTTCCTCGATAGTACTCTCACTTATGAGGCGGTAGATGTGAACCTCTCGAGTTTGGCCTATACGATGGCACCTGTCCTGAGCTTGTAAATCCATAGCTGGATTCCAATCACTGTCGTAGAAGATAACAGTGTCAGCACCAACAAGATTGATTCCCACACCTCCACTCCGTGTCGACAAAATGAAAAGAAATATTTTCGGATTAGTGTTAAATCGTTGCATCAGAATCTGTCGCTGCTCTGGCTTGGTAGACCCATCGAGACGCATGTACATATAACCGTACAAATTGATGAATGATTCTAATACATCAAGCATCTTGGTCATCTGAGTAAAAATTAATGCCCTGTGACCTTGCGATTTTAGTCTCCGAAGTAGAACTGCCAACTCCTGCAGTTTTCCACAATCAAACTGAAGAAGTCTTCGATCAGGGAAAAACAACTGTTTTCTAACAACGACAGGCCTGAGGGGGACCAGCATGGAACTTGCTCGTTGTAGGACTTCTTCTGAGATTGATTGCTTTAGATCTATGCTTGCAGGTGTCAGATGGCTGCACCAAGCAACTGGATGTGGAGCTCGAGCAGCCGGAATGGCGAACACAAACGCAGTAATCAGACCCATCATACTTTCACACCGAGTAAGAGGCAACTGCACAATATCAGACAATATGCTTGAAAATTCCAAGTACTGCCTAGGATTACCCTTCACCTTGTGCACATCATAGACAGGATGAATAATCTCCGCGCTCTTCAAAAAGTCGGCTCCGTAAAGAGGTTCCTGGTTACAACGAAATTCATTGAGCACCGATATTGCCGAAACCCTTTCTCTTCGTTGCCTTTCTCTGCTGTCCCTAAGGGACGAATGAATCTCTTGAATGACGCTACGAACTTCCTTACTCGGTTTGTGCTTTGATTGGTGCTGGTCCCAAGTGTCTTCACCAGTACTCACTAGTTCAACAATCAATGGACCTGGAGCCTTCAACATGGCTACCTCGTCTGCTTCCCACTTGGTCATGGTTCCGCTAAGCCGACTAAACTGCAGATTTAAAGTTCCTAATTCAATCCCATCAAAGGGACCCATAGTCGTTGCTGAGCAGGTGGCAGAACTTAGATGTAACTCGATCCCAGTCATGTCAAATGAAGAAACGATAGGACGACCTTCGAACAAGTCAGGATGATTACAGACTTTTCGCAACTGCATTAAGACATTAATAAGGCCTAAAAAATTGCCACTCGAAAGAGTTGCTTGTGTATCAGAGCTGGCCATGAAATCCTCATAAAGGTTTCGTTGCCTTTTAGAAAGACGGCAACGAATAACGTGCTCAAATTTTCCAGGCAGTTGCTTCTCCACGTCTTTCTTCAAACGCCGTAACAGGAAAGGACGCAAGACATTATGCAAGCGATCCACCAGCTCCTTGTTCACCTGAGAATAGATGAAATTCCAGTCATTCAAAAGTCCTTGCACAAAGTATAACAGATATAAATTCCTTTCGCATATCATCCTAAGTGTTCTGCTCCACATTCAAAGTTTGTTAAATACTGGAAGAAGACGATACCTGGTCCTCGCCCTCTACCATCCCAGTTATTGGGTTGCAGAACCAATCACGAAACTCTTGATGAGACTGAAAAACGTGAGGCATGAGGAAATGCATTAAAGACCAAAGCTCCATAAGATCGTTCTGCAGAGGGGTCCCAGTAAGAAGAATACGGCGCTTAGAATTAAAGTTCAGCAAAGTCTGCCATCTTTGAGATTTCCAATTCTTTATAAGATGCGCTTCATCAAGTATCAAATACTTCCATTTCTTTCGCTTAAATGCTTTAGCATCTTGAATAACTAAACGATATGTAGTAATGCACACATGAAATGAATTAGGTCTTGACCATCCCTGTCGCTTCAACTTCCTTTCCTTAGCATTCCCGAAGTAGGTCAATATCTTGAATGCAGGGCACCATTTCATGAACTCAGTCTCCCAGTTCAGCATAACACTTGTTGGCACTACGATTAGATGCGGACCCCAAACGCCTTTCTCGCAAGCCAGGTGAGCTAATAGAGCAATAGTCATTATTGTCTTTCCTAAACCCATTTCGTCTGCTAAAATACCGTTGAGCCGCTTCTCATACATTGTAACCAGCCAATCAAGCCCAATGTGCTGGTACTCCCGAAGAGAATGTTTCAAAAGAAATGGTAATTTTGTCTTCACTTTAGTCGTAGAAAATGTATAACCAGTAGGTTGAGCCGATTGAGCAGTTGCGGCAAAATCAGCAAGCCTATCCTCACTGTTTTTGTTTTCCCCAACGTCCAGATTCTCTGGTAACGCAGGTACCTGATCCTTAACCTCGGTACTTTGAACTTTATCAGGAGTAACATGACAAATGATACTAGTAGCGCTCTCTGGTTTGCTTTGTATGCTACTATCAGACTTCTGCACTATCCCATCTGCAAGAGACTGCAAGTCACATGCCAAGCCTCTATTGCCTAGCATGTTGCCACTTTTGACTGGGTCTGATGTAGGTATGCCGAAAACAGATCTAGAATCCTCGTTAAATATAGAAGATACAGCAGGTAGAGAAAGAGCATCCTCTGCAGCTGAACTCTCCTTCGTTTCTATAATTTTTGGAATTGCGGTCTCCTCTGACTCATCAAAAATATCCCCTCCGAGCAACAAGGATGTCGAAGACGATACATCCTTGTTAGATCCGGATACCAATACTTCATCTCTCCTCAAACTCTGAGCATCAGGATGTAATACCCTGCCATGTACGTCCACCTAGCACATTGCGCAGCAGAACACAGCACGCCATGTCGGGAAAGTAAATCAACACATAAAGCATTGAACATGAACCGGCGATGCACAAAAATAGCGTTTTTACACATCTCAAAGCATGTCTAGATGAAACCAAAAGCATAGTGACACGAACAGACAAGCTGATGGTTCATTACCCCCCCAACCACTCATCCTGCATGTGATAATTGTGAGCACCCTAAATCATTGATCAGACCCCGTACCTCATTCTTAAGGGAACACACCTTCTGGAAGTCTACAACATTATTGTCGAATAATTTTGCCTCCACGACTTCTTGATTGACCTCCACCGTATTAACAACATTGAAATTATTCATTTCCCTGTCCATTTCAGTTAATGACAATGGCTGATAGTCCCTCCCACTTGTACTAGGTTCCCCCATCCTCTCTATTGCCTCGGAGAAGTAATTAACTCCGCTCTCATCATCCTCATCGTCACTACTAGATCCACTAGTACCAGCTTCACTAGTCCGATCTCGTCGATCGACCGAAAAGTCATCAGTATCTTCCCCATCAAAGTCATTACCCTAATCACAACAAATTGTTTTCATGAGTCGATGTTATATCAGATTCAACAGAAGTTTAACTAACCAACTAGGTGTTCGCATTCTACAACAAAATTCAACAAAATAGTTTTAAGTGAACGACTTCTTGCAGGAAATAAACAACCGAACTAATTGTACATGTCGTCAAACCTATTAGGTCAACCAAACAGAAATCTTGTTCAAAATATTTGAAAGAAAATGAAAAGTCGAAATGAAAATATGATATCAAGTGCTACAAGTGCAACCATCAATGGAATAGGACATTGCTCTAATCCAACGAAATAAGCGCTAAGCTGTTCTGATGAAATTAGCAATGTTTCTTACAAGCAAGTCCTTGAAAGATCGTTACTCTAAATTCAACAGAAAAATTAGAAAAGTTAGAAGTATATGTAAAGCAGACCAAATAGGCGCAAACACTCACACATCCATACTTCGCTAAAAGTTCTTCTAACGGCATCTCGCTCTCGAGCTTCAGTTCATTGATCTACACCCACCAGCAGACAAGTATTCATTAGAAATTTCCAACCTGTCTACATCTAAATCACCAATAAACCATGCTAGTTAAGTGCACTTTAAAGATGACGTCAGATAACTTGATACCAATTACCACTTAGTGACCAACAAGATAAGAGGGGATGGACAACAATCCAATGTTGCAACTAAAATTCAAAAAGAATCCGACACCAAAATGGTAGCGAAGAATGATAATAACCTCATTGATATTTCTGTCACCCTCTTCCATAGCAATGCGTTCCTCTTCCTGTAAGGTTCGTTCGTCATCATCCTATATCAACCAGCACAAAAACAGTAGTTAAAGCTTTGAGCTGTAGTTTCAAGTCGAAGTAGACAACATAGAGGCCTTCTCAGCACATCGCTCGATAACTGTACAATGGTTGGTTGAGCTATACACAAGAAAAGCTATAGATCCTTACACCATCACCACAACAACAACAAGCGTTGAACACAAATGAACTTAGCACCGCAAAAGGCCGAATAATCATAATTACACAGCATTAGTAACTTTCTTTACACAAGAACATAAGAATTTCAGACAGTGCGGCATCATTCAATAAGATATACACACGCTGCTTAATTTGCAGTAAACGAAAGAGTAAGAGAGCTGATCGTCGCTAAAGATTCAAATATTTACCTCTCCATCCTCATCTCCTAACAGAGCGGGAATGTACTCGTTATCGTCCTGCGGAAATAAAACCATATCTAACCCCAATCAAACTTAATGCAATTGTCGTGTTGACAAAATACCTGTAAAGAGGCTTTATCTCTATCAGAGTCCCTGCGAACAACTCTTCGGCACTAACACAGTTTTGACGATGACGGATACAAAAGCAAACACATCACTAACAACTGACGACAGTTGGCTGACAGATTGTTACCACCACCATACACTTTGAATCTGGATACAGAAAAAAAAAGTATTTCAGGCCCTGTTGAAGGAATTGGCTAGAAACACATCCCACGTAAATGCACAGATGATTTCTGCAATTTATCGGCAATTAACAGCAGTGCATACCTGCAACTCTCCAATCTGATGCTGCAAAGACTTTGGACTAGGATTTCTCCGTTTCTCAGGTTTAACCTGAGTTAAAAAGGCACCAATAGTATTCCGATAGGTAACCCCGACAACAAGCTTTGCTAAGTTTTCATCTGCCTCACTTGCTACTAGGTCAAGGACAGGCCCAGCCATATCTACTTCGTTAATCTCGCCTGAACCCAATAGAACCACTGGTGCCTCATCGCTCAACAAAGCTTTATCAACAGCACCCACTTCGGAGGACTTTTCTTTCTTGCCCAGCAATTGAGGCACTGCAGCATTAACACCAACTAGTCTGTCACCCGATGAACCCAAGCATCCCTCAACGGTATCAGGTTGTCCAAGCGATCCTATATCGTGTACAGCTGCAGAAGTCCCTTTCTTGGACTCCTGAACAGGACTCTCTACTACCTTCTCTTCTTTATCATCGTCATTATCCTCATCTGTTTCACCATTATTGTCCTCATAGTCACCTGCCTCACTGGCAGAATCCCCTGAGAAAATGCACCACATGATAAATTCTTAAAATCTTCTTTTATACCTCAACTCTTAACCAGACTATATAATTAATCAATTTCACTCTTGAAAATACAAAATTCTATGCACGTTTCACATGGATGTGGTATCTATTTTGCCAATCAGAGTATTAATCAACATTTGAACGAAGTCGGACCTTTTGTAATTACAAAAAATATCATGGTCTATAAAAGCGTAATAGGCCAGAGAAAGGACAAAATAAAGCTAACCTGCCCCATGCTATGGACAAGACCATGCTGAAGAAGCTCATGTTGTGCAACCTAATGTAAATTGCAATAAGCCTTAACAAAGACCAACCTCTCATAAGTTTGTACGCAATGAGAAGATCTTCAAGTGGAAGCTCACTCTCTCTTTGCAATGCAAGAAGCTCTTCTTCCCTTTCTTCTTCCGTTATCAAGGCTTCATCTGCTTCTAATATAGCTTCATCATCCTCCTGCCAATGTCAAGGTCAAGCTACAAAAAAACAACAGGTTGTATCCGAAGATTGAAGAGCTTAAAAAAGTCAACCGATTTAATAATTGTCACTTGACAGGCAGTCAAGCGAGGTTACGGCATAAGATTAGATTGCGATAGAATTAAAAATTCACATGCTTACTTGTTCATCTTCGTCCTCTACAATGAATTCATCATCACCTTCAATTTCCATTCGCACAGCTCCTTCTAGCTTCTCAGCTTCACCAGAAACATTAAGCTGCTCTGAGAACACTGGTAGCACTAGTATATCCGTACTAGAAACTTTCTTAGGCAATGACGGTAATGGTTGATGGAATTGTGGCTCATGTGCAGTTGTATTATCAGCAAGATTTTCAGCCAACATCGTTGAATACCTGCACAAATAAGTATAAGGACGGCACTTAATTTCATTCTTTTTACATAGCTTCAGAACCTTAAAATGGGCTTATGAGCAACAGAAAATGTAAACCACTCCAATCTTCTACCTAAGATTCATCAAAACTGCCTCCGCTAGACGAGAGATTGTGACTTCTGAAAAACAATTATGAGAGAAAAGGTTTCAGCTTTCTCCTTTTCAGTGGAATTCAAGCGTTGGGGTAAAAACTAAAACATATTGGGAACCACAAGGATGCCACAACCTATAAACATTTATAAAAAATAGTTATCCATATAATAACTCAGTATACATGATAAGTAACAACAATCTTACCTTTCCGTTTGTCCTAGTAAGAAGTCCAGATGCTTGTCAAGTGCTTTCTTCTTTCTTTCCTCAACCAGTAATTGCTGCTTATAGGACACCTGTCAAGAACAATAGAAGATTCAAATTGAAGACATTGATATTAGCATGATAACAACCATTTTCGAAGCGTACTGTCGGAGCACTAGCAATACTTTCCATCATCTGTAACAAAAGAGTAGGAGTGTGCTTCACTGAGCTCTCACGCGGAACACTACCCACAAATACCACAATGTCGTACACATAGAAAAAAGATCTCATGAGTATGATAACAACATTTATACTGTGTAATAAAATGGATACATGACCTAACACTATCCTTTACAAACAAGGAAAAACATGTACTCATTTTCACCAATGAAAACTTTACCAGCATGGGAACAAGATCAAATACAAGTTTTTAACTTAAACACGCAGGTAGGAAAGTGTGAAAATGTCCACGTTAAAATAATCTAGCCCATAAGTTTGCATCACAAGGTCGATGCAAGCAATAGGTACTTTACCAGCTTGTCGACTTTTAACCAAAACTTTTTGACATCTTTAGCAATATTATTAGCCACCCTTCGCATTCGCTGTTCCTCTTCCTGATGAACCAGAAACATTCTCAGAACTTTCTTCTAACACTTAACTTAGAGCGTGTTCTTGAATCATCACATAAAATTCTCAGAAAAGGCCACATGTTGTTCACAACTGCACTCTCCATGCGATTGAAGGAATATCCAACCTTTAGTCGTCGGTTTTCCCTTGCTACAATATCCAGCTTACTTCTATTTACTCGCAATGCGACCTTCTTAGCCTGAGTTAGTTTCCATTTGCGCTCTCTTTCAAAATCCTGTCATTACCACCAAGAACTTTATTCTACAAAAAGCTATACTTCATACTTAAACATTGTCTTAAAATGTATGCAAGATATAACGTGGTGCGATCGTGGGCATGTAAGCACACTAAAGAACAAGTTCATGGTTAGGAAGCAACATTTCAAGACATTTTTCTTCAGAACTGAGGATCATAAAACTTCCTGATACGTAAGTAGACGTTAAAGAAACATGCAAAGAAATGAAACATAAAAACTTGCTCACTTTAGCCAGCCAAGTCATCTCCTCGATTACAAAATCCCAGTGCGTCTTGGGTCGGGCTGGTTCCTTACTTTTTGGTTGAACCTTTTTGTCTTTATTCGCCTCCAAAAACTACATTAAAAAGAGAACGGACGCGTAAAGAGTCAGGTTTAACGTGTCAGAGAGCTTGCTCATACCTCAAAATACCTCCGCCATGCCTGGGTAGAAATTTTTAATTTCGCATCTATGAAGATGCATCACAACAACTCCCGTGTTTAATAATCCTCTATCAACTACGATAGTGACGTGGAAAACATTTGTCTCCTACTTGTAATAATAACCGACCCACAGATCCCACTACAACCCGGCTGGATTGATGTAAGTAATTTGCTAATGCAATGCTACATAGAGAAGGAAGAAAAAATTGAGAAAGATACAAGCATCATCAAGAACTGGCTGTTCGAATTACGAAACATGTTCACATCGAACATACAAACAGGTCCGATTAGTTCACGTTCAAGTATTCAGGTAAGGTGACTTATGATCTTGTACATTCTGCGAGTAAAATTGCACAAGTAATCGCATCGGAAATTGGAACTAACAAAAGATCCACACCTCTTGCTTAAGAAGAATTTCATCTGCTTGAGAGAGCAGCAAGTCCTCACGTTGACGTTTTTGCAAAGCCATGAACCGCCGACGAGATGCCAAGGTACCCTCTGAAGCAGATAGATCTTTGCCTCGAGCTGGTTGTCCTCCATCTATTCTCTCACGCTGGGACTTACCACCCGCTGGCATCTCAAAAATATAGCGCCCCTCACCTCTTTTATCAATCACCTGTTCCCTCGTCTCATTAATCTCATGATGGGTCTTTCCACCCATTTTCCTTTCAGTAACAGGTAACCACTGATCTCTCATGTCAATTACCTGTTCCACTGCATCTTTCCTCCCATAATAAAAATTTGCAGTCCTTTGCTTCTCAGGAACAGTTTGCCCCTCCTCCCTCTTATCAATGACCTGCTCCTCCACATCTTTCTTCTCATGAATTGAACTTCTTTCGAAGTCCCTCCCACAAGAAATCTTCTCATCTCTAGCGGCCAATCCATCACTTTTTCTCTGATTCGGCTGAACTCCATCGGAAGTCTCGTCATCTGCAGCTCGCTGAGCCTCCTGTCTCACAATTTGCCCCCTAGATTTCTGAGAACCAGGAGAAAGTGACTCAAAGCTCTCACCTCTTCCATGCTTAGAGCCTCCATTGCTAAGCGGACCTACGATTCTCACTCTAACTGGCACTCTATCCTGAGGCTGCACCAGAGTCTTCAAGGTACTCCCCTCGGAAACTGTTTCCTCAATAGGAGTCGAATCCTTCGCAACCTCCCTGCCTTCAGACGCGACAGGCGAGACAAACGCGACAGGCTTAACCGCCGAACTTCTTGTTGTCGGCATCTTCTTGCTGACCACGTCGCTAAGAGATTTTACCCCCTGTTTAGGTGCATCAACAACTTTTCTAGGTCTACCCCTGCCTGCATGCGGCTTCTTCACCTGTGCGACAAAAACATCCACCGCCTGATCACGTGTTGGAGCGGGCGAAACCTCCTTCATGAGTGCTGGACCTCTAACATCCTCGACCAGAGGAGGACCACTTTCGACGCTCGAGGGTTCAGGCTTTGCACGGTTTCGCCTTCCATAGCACTTCAGTTGCAATGAAGTCTGCGACAAAATCTGTTGCATTTCTTACCTACTGTTAACATTCGCGCTTCATGCACTCCGAATGCACAAAGTCCTCACGACCTAACTCAATCTCATGCCAATATTAACAATATCTCGAAACCTCCACGTTCCAGCGCCCTCATCAAGTAGCCAAATCCTCTCTCGCCCTCACTCTCCTCTCCAAAGTTCTTGAAAGTTCCTCTGTGCCTGCAATACCCAAATGCTTCTGGCCCGCAATTCCTAGTCCCGATCGTCCACATGTGCGCTGGTG
Source organism: Physcomitrellopsis africana (assembly GCA_036785485.1). NCBI lineage: Eukaryota > Viridiplantae > Streptophyta > Bryopsida > Funariales > Funariaceae > Physcomitrellopsis > Physcomitrellopsis africana. The sequence continues at coordinate 82,768 of JAWRVF010000881.1, forward strand.
CATACACCTGCTAAGATCCCCAAATGCATCGCATTCGTCCCTCTCTCCACCTTAAAATCACAACCCCTCCACTTCCACTCGCCGCTTCATAGATCCTCGTCCCCAATCACCGCCATGCCATCACCTCACCCTCTTTAAGAATCCAACTGTTCCTCTGCTCCAAACTCGAAACCCTAACAACAAGCAATACACAAACCTCGCAAGTACAATCAAGTCCAAGATATCCACCCCACACCGTCCAACTGATTGTTGTCTCGCACTAAACGAACAGAAGCCAGAACCACCGCGAGGAAGAAAAGTAACAAACCCTAGAATTGTCCAAAAGCAAGCCTCAACGTCACGAATCTATCACCGCATCACGAGGTCTGTGCTTAGTCTCTTCCGACTGCTCCCTGGCAATTGGTGCCATGGGGTTGCTGCAGGGTCCCTGTCTCCTCAAAACCCTAGGCCCTCATGTAACTTAGCAGCTACGGTAAGCAAACCGCAAGGCTTCTTTTATTTAATTTTTTTTTTTCAACAACAAAAGAACACAAAAGTGTGCAAGCAACACCGACGGGACGGATAACCTCCGAGGTATTCGATGTCAGAGCAGAACATGCCCTGGCATCATCATGGGGTGGGAGGGAGGGGAGTGAGCGTGGGAGTTAAGCCGATACTGGAACGCTGCCCGTTTGGAACGACGTCGCTGTACTTTGGGGAGGTAGTTCCGAATGCCATAACTACGTGGCCCGAGATCAGAAAATGCTCTTTGCTTTTTTTTATAGCACGGCCGTCTCCGGGTCGGGTCGGGTGATCTCACAATACCGCATTCCCCGTTGCCCTACATGTGCATGGAGCCTCATGTGGCGCTTCCCACTACGATTTATGAATGTGGGAGCTTCGTTGGGTCCATGGAATCTGAGCACCCTCTCCTAGTTTATCCTTTTCCTTGCCTTCGTTGGGCAAGAGGGGCCCACAAGAGGTTGCCCATCATGCTTTTTGTATTCATGGCTGCTTTGGAAATCTCTATCAATGCAGTACTAAATATATACAAGTACAAACAAACAAACAACACTAAGGTTTAATGGTTGTTGCATTTCAAGAACATGCGCTTGATTGGAGCTTTGAATGTTCTTTTTCTGCCTCAGTGGTCTTGTTTCCTCTGCTGATTTTTCTGTGTTGTGTATGGTCGATGCTTGATGAAATTATATTTCTTTTAAGTTGTTCGTGCATAATTCTGTACTTTGACCATTTTATAAGCATTGATGATTGATGTTTGAAACACGAAATTTTGGAATGTAGTACTCTTACACAATAGCACAGTCATTCTTTTATCGTTCACTTTTTGTGTTAGACACAACACTATTTTGACCGCAAGTTTAAGTAATGGATATAAAGTTTTTAGAAATAATGGTCACAAAATTTCATAGAGAATTGTGGCAATAACTTCTTCTCCTTGTTTATTTATTGACTTGACTTGACAGCTGATATTTTGAAATGAAAACTTTTTCTTACTTTTTCTTCCTTTTTTTTTCAAATAAGAGCTGAAACAAAAATATAATTAAAAGCTTAGAGCTCTTATTTGAAAATATATATAATTAAAAGTATACTTTGATCATTAAATACATATAATTAAAAGCATACTTGATCATTCAATTTTAAATTAAAAGCATCCAGAATTTGAACTATTTATATTTTTGAAACAATAACCATTCCTAAAGTAAAAATTATTATTTTAAAGTTTTATTGCAAAAAAATCTAAAACTTTTACATTCAAAAGATAATAAATAATAAAATAATAGAAATTTAAGAAATAATACATACATTATATTACAAAAAAATAGACTTAACAAGAATTCAATGAGATGATCCTACATACTTTAAAAGCATCATTGTTTTCTGTAACAAGACATGGCTATGATTAATGCTTATATTTCGTGATAATACACTACAATAAATCTCTGGTCCTTGAACAAAAAAATTCTTGTCATGAACTGTGAATGGGAAAACAATTAGAATAATTTCCCAAGTAGAAATATGATCTAGCTGAGTCTCCAAGTTAATAATCACTTTAGGGTGTAGAGTGTCATGTCAAAACTAAGAATCAATATTTCATTTGTACTTAAAATCGACATAATTCAACTCAAATTGGAATACAAAATATAGAGCAAAAGCTGTGTATATTGCACCCTAGGCTTGCATGTTGCACCACATCAAGCAGTTTTCTTATTGGCCGATTTGTCAGAATCCAGCCAGTAACCGACGAGTACCGAGTCAAAGAGTATCTGCAGCACACACAATACAGTAACAGAACTAGAATAAGAACAACCATCAGATGCAAATTTCACTGATTGAGCCAATCACTAATGCAGAGATTCAATTTTTGTTACCACCTCCAGGTTGCCTACATCAAGATACAAATGGCAATAACCTGACACAGATGCGTGGCTATGCAAGGTAGCACCAGCAAGCCTGATTCCCCCAAAGCGCCATTAAGTTTTGCCACCACTGCTACGAGAACTGGCAATGTTTTCTGCATCGAGGTTCAAACTGGATGTTATCGCAGAACTCAAGTAGTCTTTCATCAAGTATCAATAATTCTATCGGTTTAAGAGCATTGGTTGTAGTGAAGAAATTTAATAAAACTGCACCTGGCTGGCCACGAGAATCACTGCCCGTGCTGCTGAAGTTTGGTCACCACCCTTATTGCCCCAGTACGCAGGTAAGAACCACATTACAGTAGTATTAAATATGACGTATACTGCATGTAAAGCTCTGCAAGATTCCACATCAAGTTTTATGAAATAAACAAGCAGCACAATTATAAGAGTTTTACTTCCCAACATGTCAAAAGTCAGTAAATTAGTTATCTGCAGAATTGTGATGATAAGAACTATAGATTCTGAACATGGAATTGCTTTCAATTTGCAAATTCCTTCGTGTACACTAGAAGCAATCGCTATGTGAATACGTACATGCCACAAACAATGGAAGCTAGTAGCTGGATTGAGTCCACCAAGAGTAACATTTCTCTCGAACAACTTGTTTGCATCCATGGTACCTGGAATCAATCACTTTTGGTCATTTCAATTTACTTACACAGGCTTAATTCAGGCCATAACGCATCTCTTTACTAAAGCGTGATGACATGCAAGACTAGGTGCAAAGACAGTACTTTAACAAGTCATCCGTACATGACTTTTGAGGATCGCATTCCTAAACTGGGCATCATGCTAAGTGATTTATGTGAATCCTCAATGTTACATCTTAACAGGAAATAGACCGCATACCAGGCCAAGCAGGAGACTGCTGGTCATTGACAGATATCGTTTCTTTTCGTCTAATAAGTTCGCATAACCTGCGCATTCCCAGAATGAGCAACACTTTAGAACCCAATGGTCCAACTTAATTACGTGCAGAAGTGAACTAAGGAAGTTACTGCTCAACTATAGCTGATTCGTAACAACAAAGCCCCGACAGGCGGTGATATCAACCTCATGCAGCGATTGCCACAAAAGCAATTGGAAGTCCAGCTCTTACCAGAAAATTCCCGTATCATCTGCAGAAAATTGCAAAACATAACCCAATCAGAACATTCTGTCCAAGTCGAATAATCTAAAGATAAATCTACACTATTAAAAAGCCACCTGTGAGAATGAAGAGAAGTTGTTCCAAGTCTTTTGAATATTAATTACATCCTTAAGACGGTCAGACTTTTGCTGCTTTCTTTGCTTCAGTTGGCACAAATAAAATCCACTTACGGCTGGAGTCACTAATGAATGTCTTAAATAATGAGTTTGTACCTTCCCGAGTAAAAGGGGTAAGAGTAACGTCTCCACCAAGGATTTTAAAAGAGGGCCTGCAGGAAGAGTGATTCCAACACTCTGACCAACCAATGAAGAGAGCAAAAATGGCATCTGCATCCAGTAAGACTTCATGATTATGACATACACCATTAAAAGCTCCACAACTAAGAAAGGAACTCAAGATCTTTGCAAGATCTATGATGTTTGTTGCAAGGTGGAATATGTGACTAAAAAGATCTGGTCCTGGTAGCTCACTACAATTCTAGACTTCATAATTTAAGAGGATTTAGAATACCTTAACGTGTTACTACAAAATAATACACATGTATGAGTTTCAATTTTGGTCGTTCAATCGTGAGAAGAATACATACATAATGTACAACTGGAATAAGGTTACTTACACTTAATATGCCACCGAGGTTTGTTGTTATGGTAAGAGCTAAAGCCAATGCAGTGTTTGCTCCTGCAACCTGTCGCTCATTTACACATAGGTGGGTTTGAGCAAATTAACATGCCACAGAAATGATGGTTTCATGATGTACCCGCAATTGACAGCCAAACAATAAGGATGATTAAGGAGAGCTATCATACCTGCGTCAGGGATACACCGCTGGAGAGAGTCGTGGGTACACAGCAGAAGATTGCAAGCCCTGCACTGACCATGTCAAGCCCGTCTCAACTGCATCCAAAAATATGTTCTAATACATAGAATCAAGCTATGAGATTCCTCTAGTGTTTTCAGATAAATATAATACTTACATTATTCAATATGAATTTATCAGGAAAAAAACTGTTCATTCACCCTAGTTGTAAACAGTTTACGCAGAACCTGTAGCAAGCTCTTTAGGATTTAGCTGAAGGCGCAAGATTGGAAGGGCTGCTAAGGGAGAAATGAACAGAATCGAAACCTGCAAAAGTTAAAAGTAGAGCCACGACACGTATTGTCTTGTTCAAGTAAACGCGTACATTTGACCAAGCATCTTAACTCGCAAACAGTTGAGGCGCTAAGAGTTTTCTCTTATCAAGGATGATCGAAACGCAACAAAACGATCAAAAAATGTGGCAACGTGCCAATTCTCGCAAGTAATCCCAAGACACCAACTTTCTAGACTGCATATGAGAACAGATACCTTGAAAATCTGCCTTCTAGTGTCTCAAAACTTGAAGCAATAACTTGAAAGAGCAATACTACACGTACAAACTGACCCCAGATCCTGTCCTAAGCATTGAATACTGAACCAACAAGCACATAGATCAGAATGAATATTAGAGAAAGAAGCTTTGGTTGCTTACAACACCAAACAATGCAGCTGGCCACGCACTGGCTACCTTAAGCATATCTCCGGTTTTCAAAGTCAACCCTGAGTTTCACATCAATAAAACGTAGTATTAGCAAAGATAGCATTTGTTCTCAAACCTACCACTGTGAAGAATTACCTGATAGTGCGAACATGTGCTCCACAACATGACTCAGAAATATAGAACAATCATTAGAAAGGTGATTCCAGAAGAAATCATGATGAGTGCTGGTCTCACCAGAGATGACAAATATTCCAGAAGTGCTCCATTTTGATAGACCCCACTGGTGTGCAATCTGACCAGAACGTGGGTACACCAAGCCGACTACAACTCCCGTAATCAAGGCTGCCATTTCATACAAAGCAACGCTAATCACTTTTTCGACAACACAGAACTTATGTAATCATTACTCTTGAATCTGGTAATTACTTGCTTCTTCCTGCACGTACACCGCGTAGAGGAACCTTACCGAGAGACAATAAATTTGAAGCTGCAACATCCAGAATCCATGTAGAAATATCATGCAGCTGATGAAGTTTGGTATCGTCATTAGGGCTTTGGCCATCATTAGGGGTTGCCTTCAGTTTCCCCTACAAAGCGACGACACGTACAAGAGAAAATGTAAGCGTTTATTACAATATGCCATAAAACTGTATAAATAAGGCTTACGATCTTTCAGCCATGGCTATGTCTGTAAAAGAAGAATTTAGGTCAAGACGAATATATACAATGCGAGACGCCATAATCTCCGTTTTTCAAATTCAGAATGTAAGTCAATAACCAGCAATTACTTCTTAGAAATTCATACACACATGGTCAAGAATATGATGTACATTACGTCTGAGATCAAACCTGAAGTTGCTGGTGGTTCAATCCGACATTCTCCGCAGTGCGAGTTAGGGGAAACGATGATTGAAATTGCTTTCCAAAAGCACCAATGAAAAGCGCATTTGTGAAGGAATTTTGGAGAACTGGACGACGACGAGAAGAATACAAACAAGGCGAAGTAAGCAGAGAGGGTTGAAGAAGATGTGCGGATGCCATAGACAAATAGGACCTCGAAACCCCTTGCATCATAAATTCACAGCCAAAATCTCGAATGTCCAAGAATAATAGTCGACTTTCAGCAAAGAAACCTCAATACTTTCGAAGGGTGTTTCTGCGGAGTCGTGATAGTGACACGTGACAAATGCTTTTGCCGAACCACCCTTCTTATACTTTCCACCACACGAAGAATCTCTCAGCTAAATTCACTAAAAAATGAGAGGAAATACAGACAATCGCAGACAAGTTTAAAAATAGCACCACTTCCAATCCTTTACCCACCAGATTTACGTCGTTTAAAATTTCTGACATTAGCAATTGAGTTCAGTAACAAAGCTTATCCACTTTTAGCATACAGGTGAATTTCATCTATAGTTTTAAACTGGATCGACGGCAAGCAGTTATGAGGGTCACAGCATGAACGCCTTGCCTTCATTGAACAGCAACGCGGACACAACCAAGGCCTTTCTTGAATTCGTAAACATGGATAGGTGCACTAGTTTCGCAGCTGGTTTGTTTGTAAGCATTGATCCACCGCAGTGATTCTCAAGAATCCTGCACAACCTGCCCTCGATTCCGTATCCCAAAAATTGAATTATGTTTAGCACGTACAACATGGCATTCACGTTCGGAAGTCTATCACAAGGAATGTCCGACGAGCGCTGAAACATGAAGAAATTTCATCAACTGCGGTCTGAAATTGTACACTGACAGCAAAAACTATTCAGGTTTACTCAATTGTCACAATTAAGTGCCGTGAGGCATCTTTGCCAGGTGAAAAAGTCATGTGAACTTCAACAGCGACGTCATCTTTGGATTGTCCAGTTTTTCAAGGAATAAGGTAATTTGATGTGTGTATGACGCAATATGATCTAAACGAGAATGGCATGGGATAGATGTTTGAGGGGCTGTCATCACTACACGGTGTAACGTTCTTTTGTTTCCCATAATTTTTCCAGATGCCAGAGAGGAGATCCCTGTTTTTACTCCACCTCCGACTCATTTGCGTATGTTTACTGTGGATCTTTTCACTCCCGACACTTGTAGATGCGAATAAAATCTTTCTAATTGCGAAAGCACGGTGATCCTAGTGACACGCCTTTGATAGAGTCTCCTTGGTAAAGGCTCGCACTACACAATCTTTTCCGATCACTATCCGATTCGTTCAACGTATATTAATTGATGGACGTGAACAACAATTTGTATTCTAGTGCTTTGGTCCACAAGCGTGATTTCCATCCAGAAATATGGCTCTTTCAGCGCTAGCTGGATGTCTTCTTCGAAAGGTCGGACGAGTTGGTTCAAGCCAAAAAGTCATCATCAAGCGAGAGGGTTTCCATGAAATTTCCAAGCCTGTTGTCAGGTAATCATAGTCATTGATTGACATGTCCAAAGTTTGAATTGATTTAAGCGATAGAGCTATGGTACTTTCTCTTCCATTGTAAGTAATGTAGTGCTAAGCTTTCAGGGAGATTTCTCTTACATCGTTAGACAGCTGCGACTTACATTCCGATGCTGAAACCAGGTTAAAGATTTGCCTGACGGACATGACCGATGATGTGATGATTAGATGGACAGAAATTTAAATAGCTGTGACGATTAAATTGCACTAGATTTAGCCAAATTGCGCACAGTGATATTTATTATGTACGAGATCGGTGTCAGTTCATAGGAAACAAAAGAAATTTAACAGACGTTCCTATGTATGACTACTAAGTCCTTGCAAGTCTTTGTTGCAGCACAGTAAACATACGCAAATGAGTCGGAGGTGGAGTAAAAGTTTGGAGTAAAAGGATTTTCAGTGAAAAAGCCGTTACATGGATTATGGCAGAGACGAAGTGAAGAATGACAGCGACAAGCATATTCAGATTGAGTAGGTTTAGGGCTTTTTGAGTGTGACAACTCCACATCAAAGCTTTGATCCTGAAAAGAGCAGGCTATGGGGAAGGATGCAACAGTGTCAGCTCCACAGCTGCCGCTCTCGGATTTCTCTGGTTAGCTGTTCCTAAACCCTACCTCTCTGAGAACAGAACGTTCATGTATAACAATATCCAATATCTAAGCTGATTAAGCTTCTGGTATAGTTTCGATTCCGATCTACTATTGTAAGTCGGAAAGAGGCTTCTTGCGAGCTAAGATTCTGTACTTTAACCTACAGTCATAAGTCAATCAAGGAATCTGTGTCAATGTGAAGAAAAACCATCGAAAAACAACGACATGCTCATTTTCGGAGGTCCTACTTACTTTCGTTCATCTTCTTGCAGACGGGTCTTCTCCGTGGTGAGCACGAGGCCAAATGAGTAGAGTCCCATAGCTGCTTACAAGGGAGCAGGGGCCTTAGCCACGGGATTCACAACCCTACAGTTGCGACGAATCTCGCCCTCCGAGCCCGTCTTCACTTCGATCTGACTCATGGTGAGCATGGAGTCCGCAAATGACGACGTGAACGATGTTGTGGACAAGACGTTGAACATTGTAGGAAGCTTCGTGGACCAGCTTTCGAACAGAATCTGGTCCGATTGCAGAACTCCTTTGCCGCTGAAGAGGTTCGAGTAGTACATGTTGTCGAAGAGCTCTGGAGTCGTGGGATCCAAGTTGAAGGTTGAGGATGAACTCCCGCCGACTTGAGGACAGAGGGTCTTCAACTGCACAGCCAAATCCTCGTCGAGGCTGGGATCTGTCTCAGGATACAATCTCGCCACGACGGTCGAACAATGGATTCGACCAATCGTGTGCGCACCCGATAATGTGATCATATCGTTTTGAGATAATCCTTTGCGAGTGAAGCTGTCAGTCAGCTGTTGCACATTGAGCTGCGGGCTCGGCAGCATTGCTTCTGCCTCAGCATTGATGGACACGTTGCCGTCTCGTCTACCCGCAGGAACCTCCCATCTCTTCCCGCCAGTCTGCTCAATCACCACAAAACAGTTGGATCATTCCTACGAACAGTCGATCTAGCAGCTAATCAAAATTTTGTGTTGGAGTCGAAAACTTCCACGTACCAATTCAATGGAATCACGAGCGGCAAAGGCGAGAATGTCGGCGCACGAAACGATTCCAGGACACTGTTTCTCGAGCTCTGCTTTGGCCGCGTCTACAACTTCGAATCCTCGCAGGCTGAAGTTGGGCGACGCCACCTTCTCCGATTTCGGTCCGTCCAGAAGGACTGACGCATCGCACCCCTAATCAAACGCAACTTCCACAAGTTTGACAATTTTAATAGTGCGATATACATTATTCTTCGAGAAAATCCATACAAGCAAGTCTTAGCTTCATGGAGAGGCCAAAATTGTAAAGATAAAAATGTCGACGCTGGTTCGCCAAACTCTTACTTGCACGAAGCAGTCATGAAAGTGGAGACGAATCAGGCCCGGTGCATTGCCATGATCCTTCGCCACGGCAGCTTCCACAGCGTCTCGCACTATCTTCTCCGCCGAAGGACAGGTCCCACCATAGAAATCCACTTGCAAGCCCTGCGCTGCCACTATCTGCAGCAGCTGCGCAATGACCAACCAGACTGCCAGTGCTCTCTGTGTTCTTCCTGCGGCTGATTCCATCCTGATTCCTACCATGCTCGACGACATGAAACAAAATGAAATGAAATGAAATAATCCATCACAAGAGTACACCACCAACAATTTCGACGTTCACTCTCAAGCCCCTTTGGCGAATGCCTAAATTCTCACGCAAGCATGGCGGTCGACATGATTTGCGAGATACTCACCTTGCTGCACTATCAGCTCACAGGTGATCACATGCCAGACAAGGAGCCAGTACACTTGCAGTGACAACCCGTGACAGAGTGAGATGCAAAGACAAGATATGATATTGCAAGATTCCACAGAAGAGATAGCGGAGCTTCTGCACAGAGAATCTGCAAGAGTGCAAAGGGAAAGGAGCCTCCAAACCCAGATTTTTGAAATAGGAAAGGTAGGGAGGGAATACACTCAATGTTTTGAACATAACGCCCATGAGTACATGTTCATAAACTGAATGGCAGCTGGGGTGCCTGGCTGCCAGGGTTGGCGGGCCACCGAGCAGCGAGGCCCAGTAGCTGGTCAACCAAGCTCACCACCATTACTCTCGAGGCGCGAGTCATCAAGGTGCCAATCAATGTGCACACCTAACCGCCAACAGTGAATTTTCCCCTTATTATTGTTTTACACAAATCGGAGCCTGTCATATGCATGGCCATCATAGGTATGTTACTGTTCGGAACGGTTATAAATCACACCGGCTGTCAAGTGATACTCAGACTTCAGAGCGTTAATCAGCTGTAAGACTGTTGTACTCGAGCTTTGCTTCACTTTTGCAGAGTAGCACAGCCATATCCCATTATTCTTGTTTGAATTTCAGAATTCCAGTTCTTATGTAAGCTTGAAGACAAAAGGGCAGAGGATTAGCAAGTCTAGCCAACTGAGCAAATCAAATCGTTTCAGGTTGTGCATAGATGCAGATTCACCTGTCAAGATTCCTTGTAACCTGAAAGTTGGTTTTCGACTGTGGACTCGTAGATTTCCAATTCGAAGCAATGACGGCATTGCATGAGACAGCATTTCAACATCTGCTGAAAACTGAGTACTCTGTCACAAACTATGCCTGAAACTCTCATTTTGGTGACTGAGATTTGGTGATAATGAAACCAGAGAACCGTATTGTACTCTTCTGGAATGTACATGAAGGGCGTCGAATAAACATACCACACGGAGTAACAAGACTTTGGAGGGCAGTTGCAATTAATAGGGTGTGCTAAGCATCCTCACCAGCCGCACCTGCAGCGAAGCAGCATTCAACAAGAACAGCGAGTACTTACGTCGCCAGGTTCATATGCCCGGTTGACAGACACATACTGCCGGGTGTCAGATGCATAAAGTCCTCACAAGAGTAATCTTGTAAGCACTCACTGACCAGGGCAACCCTATCGTCTTCCTCTGACTGCTAAGTCTACATCGTGAAGGACAGGAGGCAGCTCACACTGAAGGCAACAATGCCTATTTTGTTAGTCATTATTCCACCCTATCTCTTCAATAGAGGCGCTCAACCAGATCAGTTGGCAGTACGTAATTTGTGAATCCTGATTGCAATCCCTGGAGGTCTAAAATCTAAGGCAACCATTAAATATGAAGTAAGAAGATTGAGTACATCGTAGGGGGTGCCAGGCGAGGGGTTTCAGGGACCAAGCCACAAGATTTGTTAATATGTAAATATTTGTTTTTTTTGAATGCCGCAGGTAGCAGTCAGATATGTTTGACTATTGAGTTGTGGAGGGAGACATAAGTGAAGCCACTTTGCTGCAACACTTGGTTGTTTGCAATTTTGTAAGCTTGCTCCATGTGTCGGTGACAATTCTCGGTGTCGTATTGTGTATTGGGCAATCCGATACAGATTTGACACCCTGTGAAGTGCGTCACGAACGGCCACCACGTGTACCCCATCCCCGGATACTTGTGCGCCTGCATCGTCATAACCTCGAAGAATCCTTGCAAGTGGTACGAATTCTCCAGGTACACTTTCGCTGCCCATCGCGACCTAGAATGCATCACCCCTTTGGTGCTTAGGGACGCTGTCCACATTCTCTAGTATCGAATTTAGCTTTGCTACAAATCGAATGGCCCACAAGATCATATACCTCTGCGTTAGGAGCAAGTAGACCAAGGCGCATTGATCCTCTGCATCGACGAGTGGCCTGTCCGGAAAAGCCTCCGTCAGCAGGGCTCCGGCAGCTTCCCGCACTCGACCTTTGGGGCTGAATTTCACCCATTCATGGAGAAGGTCAATGGACCATTGGCAATTCCGGAGGAGGATGACTCCTATTCCATGACAATAAACGAACATGTGAGGAGTATAATCAATCGATTGTAAGAACTCAATTTACACCCAGGCAACTGTTGACAGATTTCGACGGACCTGTGTTGAGTCCCACCCAACTCTTGAGGTCGTACAGCTCACTGTCCCACCCTTGGACTACCATGTTGTGATCCTTGTATTTCTCAAGCGGGAGTGCGAATGTCATGTTCGTGAAGATGGCGTCGCTGTCCATCCACAGAATCCACTCTACATCGGGGCGCGCGAGCATGAGCATGTGGATCACGAAGAGCTTCACCCACCAGCCGACCATCTTCTCATCAAGCATGTCCATATTGTGGTAGAGCTCGATTCCATGGAGCCGGCAGTAATCCACCTTGTTCTTCAAGGACTTGAGCAACAAGTGGTCACCGTGAGCATTCTCGCATTCTTTCGGATGTGAGCTTGACACTAGAAGGATACTGTTTTGCTTCGCCGGTTGTGCCTTTTCTCGACGTATGTCCCAATCCGTAACTCGACGTCCGAAATTCGTAAGCTCTTCGGAAGCGTTCCGAAGCACGGCCTGCATTTTGACGTCAATTTCTCGAAGTCTGGAGTCCGTGTCGATGCCTCCTTGGTGCTGATCTCGACTGGCATCCGCCATGTCCACAAGTTTGACCCCACTCTTGTCCTTCCCCACTGACTCACCTTCAGCCTTGCTTGCTCGTTGTGGGTTAGCGTGGCTGACTTCTCCACTCTTGCCAGATTTACCGCCATTGGCGTGCTCCATTGTGCCGTATAACGCGAGCAGGGAAGTGGCACCGCAAATTGTCGCATAAATGCAAATATACTGCATCGGACTTCCATTGTTCCTCATCATCTTGGACCTTCTCTCCACTCCTCCGACACCACCAACAGCCCAGTCAATTCAACTCCAACCCTCAGCTGATGGCCTACAATCAACTCTTGGTATCAACTACAACCCACTACAGTGTAAAAAAACTTCTGATCAACGTTGGCCACAAGAATCCTTCTGGTGACAACGGGGTCATGATCTGCCGAGGAATATAACCCCTGAACGTCAAGTTCTAAAGACCGTGCGAAGCATTTCGCCACGCAAATCGCTGGTAGGTGGAGCATGCAGGGATGTTTGCAAAGATTGGGAACGTACCAAGCCATCGTCTCGGGCCTCATGCCAACGTTGTGACGGTGGTCGTGCTGAAGGGGCAGCTGATCTACACTCACGACACTCCCAAGGAATCATGGAATCCTTCATTCTTTTGCTGCTCTTCGGTAGTAATCATGATAGACTGCAGCTATTAAACCACTCAAATTGCTTCAATTGAGCTTTGAAATCATAGAAACAACATGCTGACACACAAATGAATCACCCCCAATTGTCTAGACTTGAGACAAGAACTCCCACAGGACTTGCACTAAAACTGCAACTCACTCAGGAATTCCTGCTGCAGATCATGCTTGATATTGTTGCTACATTCGAATCTTCGGCGCCTCCTCAGGCTATTGTGACCTTGGAAGGGGGGAAGATTCCACACTCACTTTGGGTGGCTTTGAACACTGTCCTTCAATACGAAGAATGATCATTTATTTGTAGTATAGTATGAGGCTGAAGAGATGAGTGGTTTTTGTACTTCGGCAGGTGGCGGAACAGAAGCACAAAAGATTCATAACTGGTTTTAATGAATAAACATAGTATTCCATGCATTCTTGTTCTATTAGCGATGCTGTACAACAGACTGTTGTATAATTGTTAGCTCATGGGTTGTGTAGATGGTGTAGAGTTTGTTCACAATATTGTTTTTTTGTAACTTTTCATGGCATCAAATTGTTGGACTACCGTAACTGTTTATTGTCATGATCACATGCTGATGGTTTCCACAATTGTTGTATGAATAAAAAAGACATTGTGTTTAAGTGATAGATTAATTTTGTGAGGAATGGTTTACAAGTTATCATGTAGTTCAAATCCAATGTTATGAATATTTCGAAATACTCACCACTAATTTTCAATTGATTCCATTACAAAAATATTTGTATATATTGTTTTAACATATTGGATTTTACTTCAAGCTTTTGTTGTTATGCTTATATGTATTTAAATCACATATATTTACTTCATTATTGTGATTTATGGAAATATTACTACCAAATTTTATGAATTATCGTACATTGTTTATTTTTTACATTTTATTTACTAGCAAGTTAGTTCAAAATATTTAAAATAATTTATAATTTTCTAATCAACTATTCTTTTCAATTTTAGCTTTTTAACATATCAACCACCTTTCTTAAGGCTACATATAAAATTGTATCCATGTTTAAAATCTTAAATTATATGACTTTATGTTCTAATTTGATTATAATTGGCAATGTAACTATTTTATTATTCGTTGTTTACAATTATATCAAAACCTCTTATTATTACTCTGTGAGTATGTATTGGACAGTGAAAGAAAAATAGAAACACTTTTTTATTAAAACCATTCCAAATAAATTAGATATCAATAAATTTCCTATAAACTTAATTATTCTATTGATTAACCAACAAAAAATTTATTGGTATCATTATTTTAACATTAATTGTACCAATATATAATTTTCTAAGCACTTTAATGATACATTAAAATATAAAAAGATTTTATGTTTTTTTAAACAATTCTTCTTATAATATTTGACATACAAATCTCTTTAACTATGATCTTCTCTCTTTCTAGGTATTCATTTTTTTTGTTATTTGATAAATACTAAAGAAATTAATTTAATAACAATATTTTTTTCAAAAAAATATATAAAAAGAAATTTTTATTTAAAAAATATTTTAGTTTTGTGCATCTATTTTTTTAGAGTAATGTATGATTTTAACGCAACGACATAATTTTTACATAATATACAAGAATTGTAGCATACTAGGAAGAAAAAAATAAAAATAAAAATAAAACAAAAAATAACTTCTATAAATAAATAGATGAATAATTTATAATATTTTGTACACACATACACACACACACACACACACACACACACACATATATATATATATATATATATATATATATACATTTACCCTTATACACACATACACACACACACACATATATATATATATATATATATATATATATATACATACACACATATATATATATATATATATATATACATACATATATATATATATATATATATATATTTATTTATTTAAAATTTCATTTAAAAATATTATTAAAAAATAGCTCTTAAATTTTATTTTATAATTTATAAAAGAAATATTTATAGACATATATAATTTTCACTTGATATTATGATTTTAACTATAAATAATAATAATAATAATGATATTACTATCAATCAAAAACTTGGCCACTATAAGTTAGTAAAATTATGTCATAGTTATGTCATGTATCAAAGCAATTGTGAAGTCCTATAAGACACTTATTTCTAAAAAGATTGAATTCTTAATAATAGAGAGGTAGTTAGATTGTTTGTGTAAAAAAGTAATAATTATTAGATTATGAACTTCTACTATAAGAACTTAAAATCTATAGCTTGTTATATATTGGTTAGTTCTTGTTACAAATACTTATATTATCATAAATAGAAAAAAATAGTAGTATTTCAAAGAAAATATTAAGAATTACATTCCTTAATAAACATCAAAATAACTTCTTAAATATGGACTAAATCCCCATGTGCCTTAAAATATAGTATGAAACTACAACTTCTTTTAGAAATTATGTACATCAAAAGAATCATTATAAAAGCATCCTACAATTTAGAAACTTTGTTTGTGAGTTTCATAGTTTTTAAATACTTTGCTGTATAAATAACTATTGTACATCACAATAGATTAGGTACCACAAACTAACATTAAACATGTAATCAAAACCAAACAAGAATATATAATCATCACACTTTTAAGAATAGAAATATGAATCTCTACAAAATTAAATCAATTGAATTATTTTTCACTCTACGAAGAAAGAATCCAAGAGTACATGTAAGAAGAAAATAAGAGGCTTTATTTAAGACAAATCACCATAGCTACAAATCCTTGTAACAAGCTCTTTCTCAAAACATTCTTAAGACTTGACATAGCAATAATGCTAAGTCTAAAGAGTCTTCTTTATTATATCTCCAAATCCTAAGTGAACCATAAGTCGAAATTAACCTAAGTAAGTCCAAAGAGAAGAATAAAACTTCAAAACTAAACAAATCCACGTGGGC
Source organism: Physcomitrellopsis africana (assembly GCA_036785485.1). Taxonomy (NCBI): domain Eukaryota; kingdom Viridiplantae; phylum Streptophyta; class Bryopsida; order Funariales; family Funariaceae; genus Physcomitrellopsis; species Physcomitrellopsis africana. The sequence goes on from JAWRVF010000881.1 coordinate 98,925, forward strand.
TATACCATGCTTGATGTGGTATGGCACCCGATATCACCTCACATGACAACTATTGTATAAATAGCTATTGTACATCATAATAAATTGAGTACTACAAACCAACATCAAACATACAATCAAAATCAAACAAAAATATACAATCATGACACTTTTAAGTGCCTCCCTCCTCCAATTAATAATAAAGCCCTTCTAATCAACTAAGACTATGCTAAATATGTAGCTAAAAACAAATGCTTTAGCAAAAATGCCTTGTAATATCTATCTACATTTAAATCAAGGTCATAGGCAATTAACAATGTCAAAAAGCCTCTCTGAAGATATAACAAAGAAATTATAGATTATGTGTAATTATGAGCTCCATCTTTAATTACTTTCTATAACTTTCTTACAATAAATACTTTGGTCATTCTACAATCAAAGTATTGAATCTTGTACATTACATATCTAGTACATGGTCAAGTTAAATGGCAATGTTATCACCATAAATAAATAAGATTTTACCTCTTAGATATCTTTAATATTTTTTTAAAGACTTAATATGATTTGAAGATCTTTGACAATAAAGACATATCTAATTTTCTAAAAGTAGAGTCAATAAGGGCAACATTAAACATGTTATATAACAACCATGTTGATGTTAGTCACATAGTAATATAATAGTTGCATCCTTCTTCTATCATAAACAAAAAATTATTTTAGGCTATTTAATATGCTTACTAGCTCTAAATATATATTATCTTTAATTAATAGATCACAAGGAGTTGTTATGTAAATAAAAATCGTCACATATAATAGATCAAGTACTATAACCAACACCTAATATGCAAATATTACACGCACCAAAAGTGTACACATAGTACACCTTCAAAGTTGTCATATAAATAAAGATCATTACACACAACAAATTGAGTGTCATAACCAATATCTAATATGTAAATATCACACATACTATAAGTGCACACATAATATATCCTCAAATGCCCTCCTTAGTTGTCTATGGAGATTTTCTAAGCAGCTTGGATCCAAGTCAATCTAGAAAAAAATATAATACATCAATATACCAACCTTGGAGTTGATATTGTGACAATTTAGCAACTAGATGAATCAAAGAAAAGATACCAAAGAACTATAGATTGGGTGTAATATAAGCTCCATCCTTAATTTCTTCTAAGAATAGTAGCTATCAAATTTTAAGATAAATATCTCTTTGACTTACAATCCAATCAACTAATAAATCATGCCTTTAAGTATATCAATCCAAGTATCCAAGAAATGATAAAGACCACAATAGATCATCAACTATTAGAGATAGAAGCACTAATTATAAAAGATCTCTAACAACAAGGACAAATCTATTATCCACACAATAAAGAAGTTAGAGGTGGCTTCAAGCATCTCATGTGCCAACCACATTGGCACTAGTCATACAATAATATAGTACCTGCCCCTTTCTTCTCTCCACATATAAAACATGAAAGGTTTTTTGGTACAACTACCAACTCACGACAGGCTATACCTTCAATAGATAAATGATATAGGATACAGTTTTTAGAATGCTCCTGATATTCTCTACTATCCTTATCTTCTAATAATAAAATCCCATTCGGCAGTACCTCCTTTATATGAAGAATGGTACACCCCACCTTGACATCCAATGTTGTAGGTGCTTCACGCTGCAAGTAAACATAATCTCCTTAAATAAATCTTTGCAATTAGGATCTGTAAGTACTGATACAAATATGTGCATAACGTAATGTATTAAGGTATTGAATAATGGCCAAATTTTCTATAGCCATAGACATAGCCTTTTGAAAGAACTTAGTTCGATCATGTAGATATTGAGCCCAAACATGTGAATTATCCAAGTTTACAACTGGAGCCAACTTTTGTCAAATAGAACTAGGCAAAACAGACTCATATCTATACAACAATTGATATAAGCTGTAAGAGTCTAAAAAAGCTTATTTACTAAAGCAATAGCCTATAGCAATCTAAGGCAACATAAGGTCCCAATCTCAGTGACTCCTTTAAAATAATTCATACTTTCTCAAGCTACACTTGGTAGTTTGAATAATTTATTCAACCAAGCCATCTGCCTTAGGATAATCTCTAGAAGTGGTGCAATGATCAATGAAGGGCTTAGTGCACAAATCCTCAAAAGTATTGAAAAATTTCTTCCTCTGATTTTTATTACTTCCATTGGTGCTCTAAATTGTGCCAAAATCTAGTCTAAGAAAGTTGTAGCAACTAACTTTGAAGAGCTCTGATATAGAGCAATAAGTTCAATCTACTTGTTAAAATACTCCACTATCACTAATACGCACTTTGCTCTATATGGAGTGACAATTAATGGCCTTGCAAAGTCCAATGACCATCAATAGTCTAATTCCATAATTAATAGGAATTTGAGCTAAGGTGATAAGGTGTTGAAGCTAGACCTAACTTGGTCACAAACCTCACACCTATCAACATGAATTGCAACATGCTTGTATATACCATTCTACTAATATTAACTATGCAACATCAAATGTGTTTTTTGTATGCCAAAATGATCAAGATCCTTATGTACTTGACATACTAATGAAGCTCTTTGATTAGGTCTTAGAATTATACATTTAGCTCTATCAAACCATAATTAAAATAACAAGTTATTTTTCCAATAAAACCTTTTTATTTGATGTCCAATCCTATCATTTTCCATTATGGAAATAGAAGTAGGAAATGTCTCTTGCTAAAGCTTATGTAACATGAAAAGATTCTCTCATATATCAACTATAGCTTGAGGTTAGTCAGTCTAATCATCTGAGCTTTAAGCAAGAATCTCTATAATAGAGACTAACAACAATGTAAAATAAGCAAATGTATGCCAATATAGAATTGCCTCTTGATTGCAATCTCCATGCCATCTTGTTCCACTCAAATCTTCATCTGAAGGACTTAAATTGTAGAAGAGTCTATTTGTATCTAGGTTGGTAGTACTAGCTCAATGTACTACCTCAAAATCATACTCTTAAAGCAATAAAGTCTACTTTGTAAGCTTGCTAGTGAATTTATTTGACTCCATAAACTACTATAGAGGTTAATAATTAGTTATTTATATGAATCATTGCCCATAGAAGTAAGGTTGAAAGTAAGTAATGGCCCACATTGTTGCCAAAGCTTCTCCTTCATGAGATAAATACTTAGATTTTATATTGTTATTACTCCTAAATGCATAAGCTATAATGTATTTCCATCCAAGCTCATCCTTCTATGTGAGAACCACTCTAAGATCCAAAGAACTCTAATTAATATGCAACTAGAAAGGTCTAGAAATATCAAGCTATTGAAGCACTAGAGTTGTGTCTAATCTCAGCTTCAACATTTCAAAAGCTTGCTATTGCTCATAGTCCCAAGTCCAAGGTTGGTCCTTGACTATGAGAATGATAAGAAGTTAGACAATCAAGCTAAAGTTCTTGACAAATCTGTAATAATAATTTGCTAAGTCTAGAAAAGTACAAAATCTAAGCACATTAATAGGTGCCAAGATCTTTTGCAAGACATCCACCCTCATTTGTTGTATACTAAGTCCTCTAGATACAATCATGTGGTCCAAGTATGACAACTGATTATAAAAGAATTTACATTTACCATGATACAAGCGCAAATCTTATTGTTGTAACCACTCAAAGATCGCTTACAAAGGCCTCACATGCTCACCTGGTATCTTATTGAAGATAATAACATCATCAATATAAGACTTGGCAAATAACAAGGTGACAAGGATATAATCTATCATCCTCTAAAATTTAATTGGTATATTTTTAAAGCCAAATGGAAGAAACTTCTAATAGTAGAGTTGATCTTTTCTATCTTGATCAATTCTCCAAAATGTAATCTTCACTTGATCTTCCACAAGTAGCGGAAGTTGGTGATAGCTTGATTTCAAATTCGGAGTACTAAAAACTTAAAAAAATCTAATAGCATCAAATAAATTCTTTGGCATTGGCATAGAATATTGATTTGATTTAGTCTTTTCATTAATTAGATGGTAATTCCCGCACATCCACTTCCAGTTGCCAAAGATATTTTTTTTGAATAGTATAACCATAGTATAAGCATACTCATCATTGGAGAATTCAATCAACCACGTTACCATCAACTCATGGCAATGACTCTAAATGCCAATCCTCTCAAAAATGTTGAGCTTGTAAGACTTCTAAAAGATAGGATGGTTGTCTTCTAAATAAATATGGATGGATTTTTCTTTCTAGCCTTTAAGATCATGAAGACTAAAAGCAAAACACCTTCAATATAAGTGAATAAATGCTTGTATCCTTCATGCGTCAATACTATTGAGATGAGGGCCTAAGACCAATAGCTAATCATTAAACTCAATGGTCTCTTTATCTACCAAAAGAAAACTATCTAGTACAAACACGGACTGTGATTACTATGCAATAGATGGGACATTTCTTATGCTTCTAAACTCTATACCAACAATAGAAATTAGAACTTCATCACTACTAGTAGTCTTTGATGCTAAAGCTTCTATAGAAGGTAAAATAGAAGATGAGAACACTCATGGAAAGATACTCTAAGCCTCCATCTTTCTAAAATCTTAAGTCAAAGCAGCAAAAATATGTTGATCTTGAAGCTCTTCCAAAGCTTGCTGCTTTAAATAGAAAAAATGCTCTTGGTCCTCTTCTTCTATGAATGTGGATTACTTTGTCCTTTAATAATAGCTCTTGGCCCCTAGAGACAGCAAATAATCACTACAATGCTTTTGCACTATAAAGCATAAACTAACAGTCCACATCATAGTATTGATGTCCATAGCTTGGCCTGAAATAAATCTCCTTTGGCCCTTAGAAACACCAAGAGTCACTATAGTACAAATCAAAAATTCCACAGCATGCTTGCGCTCATCAATAGAAGGCTCAAGGTGAGACTTATGTAAGCATCTCATATCATACTAGGGCCTTGATTACAAAAGACAAATGATTGAGGAAATGTTATGAAGGTAAAAAACGCTCTGTAAGGTACTTCTATTTTGTTGACCAATGCCAATGAAGGTAAATTATCTCAAATAATTAGTACAAAATTCTAATATGCATCTAAGATGTCATCTACCTTTCAATCGAAATATGGAAGAATTGTAGAAAATATTTCATCAAAGGTGGATAATGATATAAGATTGGTCCATAGCTACCCAGGATGGTGAGCATAAGAATCAATGCTAGCTGCATTTACAAAGATGTGATCTCCAAGGTATTGACAAATATAATATCTGTCCTTTAATACCTTGGCTCGAGAATCATCCAATATGAAAATATTTTTAAAAATGTATTTTAGTTAAAAAGGTTGATAAATAAACCACTACTATGTAAGCTGCATGAAATTTCAAAACAAACTAGATCATGAATCCTCTAAGCTATGACCTACACTAATACGTGAATGGCCTTGATAAGGCCAATTAACAATGATTAAGTTCACGAGATCCATTTTTTGTAAATCTTTTCTATTGATGAGTATAATATCACAAGAAAGATGTCCAAAGTACACATGAATGGTAGAAAGAGCCAATTATTGAGGATACAAAGCCATCAATTGATATAAATGATAGCGGATAATTTGGTTTGATACAAAATCATCATGAACATAGATGTATTATTAAACTATAAGACCACTGTCAAACACGACTATCAAACTTGTATCAATACTTCCAAATACCTCCACAAGTATAATGCCCTCTTTAGGTAGGTGCTACCAAATTGGTTGAGCCAATATAAAAGTGGTGGAAGGAACCAAAGGAACCTCTAGAGGCAAAGAAATGACAATATCTTCACATCTTTAAATAAGTTGTCTTTAAGTCCATCAAATTAGAAAAAAGTATTTAAAATGATTCTGTAAAGGCTCCAAGTGTAATACTTTCTTCTCATTTAAAACATTATTTATAAAAATAAGTGTTTCTTCTAAAGAAATGGAGTTAGAAGGCAATTCATTAATAATAGTATTATATTCAAATATAATAGATAATAGTGTTACAATAGTAGAGGTTGCAAAAGCCATGGAAACAAGCTCTTATCTACCATCTTTAGAAGATCAACCAGGTCTAATTCAAATAAGAGGAAAGTATTACATGTGGAGCCTTTATAGTTTCAATATCAACTTTATCCATACCAAAATTAAGACAATAAAGTGCTTGTTGACCAACTAAAATGTCATATTTGGTGGCACCAATTATTACATATTTCAAAAAAAAATGTGAAAATAAAATATTGAAACTTATATAAAAGATAAGTCATAGAGGCTTGCAAGTATTTCTAATGGCTTTCTCATTATGGCCATTTGAGATAACAATGACAAAAGAAAAAGGCTCCAAATCAGCAACTATTAATCCCAATTCCTCAGCAAGATACTTGCTAATCATAACTGGTTGTGGCCTTGAATCCATCATCAATTGAAGGGAAGTAATTTGAATAGAATCACTACTTGTACACTTGACAATCAAGGTGTTGTTATCATTTACCAATTGCACGATATCTAACTGAAGGCTTTGATAATTCTATGCAGGTTTGGGATCAATATCTCACAAATAAGTAACTCCAATTATAATAGGTATATCAAAAATAATAAAAGATTCTTCAATATATAGAATATATATATCAAAAGATGTAATGGCCTCACTTACAAGTTTTACTTGTAGTCTCGCCATCTCTTTCAAATCCTTTAAGATAGATATTTTTACAATAGCTTGAGCCACTTCCAAAGATGGCTTAGATGCCTTTTTTTTTTTTTTTTTTTTTTTTTTTTTTCCAAAATCCTACTTTCAAGGTAAAAAACCTTGACAAGCTATAAATCTAATGCCATCAAATTCATTGTAGTGAATAAAGGTATGTGCAACACTTTGGAAGTCAAAGTATGTACTATATTGGTTGAAAAATTAGTTACTTCTAGTGTCAGAATCAGAGCCCATATCAACTGAGCTATATTAGCTAAAAGATAGTGGTAATTGTGCTTAATCAATCTACTTGGTTGAGCCATTGTTTTATGCCCTCAAACTCTCTACCAACTCATTTAAGGTAGGAGTTAGAGTTTAAACTATCATTTATATACGTATAATAATTATAGAGCCTATTATCTCACCTGAGGATCTAAGCATGTAGTAATCAGAAAGAGAAGGATTAATTTTAGCCCCAGAGGCAATATAAAGATCTACGATTTGGCCCAATGATGCTAAAGTCTTGAATTTCTCTTCCAAAGAATCAATTTTGGCTTCTAGTTCCTTCTCACAAATACAAAAAGGATGTTTTTTTGAATGCAAAAAGAAACAGTGGTCATCAAGGTGATTGAGCTTATCACAATAAAAGTACTTCAATTGCTTATGCTTTGCCTTCTCTCTAGCCTTTCTTCTTACCTTAATAACCTCCACCTTTGTTTTGGACTTCTTTGCATCATAACCTTTCTTTTTTTTAAAATAGATAAGATCACCCTTGACATGGCTTATCTCTTTATAAGCCCAATAGTGCAATACCCTCTCAGATTGAATCTATGCCAAATTTCTAGCGGTGGTAGTGGTCTTTCTGAGCTTTGGCACATTCATCATCTATGCTATCATGTCTATGTTGTCATATTGGTAAAGAGCCTGATCATATTTCTCAACCTTAGCAAATTCCTAAACCAATGTGGTCTTGCTATCAAAATTGAGAATGATCAACAATGTAGCTAAATCCAACAACCACTTCTTAATCTTTGACAAAAAGATTTTTATCAATTGGCTCTCAACAAATACACTGTTTGATTCTATTGCAAACCATACTAAACACATGTATATCGTGAGAGGAGTGTCTTCTTTTTTCTATTAAAAGTCTTAGATATGTTGCATTTGATTACACCTAAATCTTCTATACTCCATCTCCAAGTATACAATAAAGAGACAAAGCAGTTTGAAAAGTGGTAGCTTTCCAATAGCAGCTAAGACTGCTTATATGGCTTGAGCCATTTGTGACATGGCAAGTGGTGCACTCCCTTCTCTAGACATAACAATATCTTTTTCTTTGGCATCGCCAAAGGATGAGTCACCTTCTTTTATAGGCTATTCAATAGGAGAAGAAAAGAAACTTGTTAGTCTTCCTTCCTTAAGAGCAACAATTAACTCTACATAGTCCTCCCAATAAGTCTCTACCTAACATAGCTCAATAGCATGATCTTTTGTCTAATGCCCTTAAGTTTAGAGAGCCTCATACTCTAGATGCTATGGTAGCAATTGAAAGGCATACTATTCATTGAAAGTAGAAGACCATTGATACTTAATTTTCATCTATGTTGTTGTATTGTGATTTGGCTATTATGTGAAAAAATTGTATATATATATATTTAATATACAATTTACTATACAGTTAAATGAAAACCATAACGGTGGATTTTATTGATTACAAGATGTAGTTAGGTTGTTAGTTTAGAAAGAATCTATCTAAAAAGGCTACTATTAAGGTTTAAACAACCTTATTTTATTTTTAGTAGTGACTTTTGAAGTTGATTTTACATTGATAAAAACTTTTATATATCTTAAGTCACCTTTGTTAGACATTAGTGGTTTTTGAGATTTTTATTTATTTTTATTTTATTTTTTTTATATTTGATATTTAGAATACATATTATATGAATCTTATAAAAAAATGATTAAAAATAAGTTTTTAGTACAAAAAAGAGTAGTTAGGCCATCAATGTAGATAAATAGAGATGGATGATAGAAGTTTCTATTCCTATTGGCCAAAAATCATATCCAATAGACTTCAAGGAGGCTACCGAAGGATTTATTAGGGATTAGGGTTTTTTTTTGAAGGAAATTGAATATCAAAGGCTAGGGTCAATAAATTTGGTTTTTTGAATATGGTTTTGGTGAAAATTTTGAATGATTTGGACTTTTTATGAAGGAGATATAGACGCTCAAAATTAAGGTGTCGAAATTATACCTATTGTCACTCTTTTGGACATAACTCGCGTGTATAGAAAGCAATAGAAGATCAGCTACTGGAGTTGAAAATAGCACTTTTTTGGCTATACTTTTTATATATAATTGGATGAAATCCAAGTTGGGATGAACGAAATATTGGGAGTTTAAGTCAGTGCTTATAAACTAAGAGCAGTAAGTGATCCCGCTTGACTAGTGGTTATATTTTGAGCTATATTTTAGGCAATTTGATAAAATTTTGGCTCAAAATTTTTAAGAGTATATATGTTTATATTACAAGATTATAAAAAAAATATTTTATGGCATTAAGATTTTGGATTTGTGAGATATAAAGGTAATAATACTCGCTTGTCTCTGAGCTAGGGTTTTAAGTACCTACTAGAATTTTTAAGATATTGGATGATAGGCAATAAATTTCTAATTGATTATTTTTGATAATAGAATTTAAGAATATTATCTATACTTTAGAATTTTTTTTTTGTAGAAATTGAATAATTAGAGCAAAAGTTATTGATCTCTAAAGTTTAAAAAGAAATAAGTCTTTGCAGGTGAATAAGGTTTTGAAAGATTTTGTGGCAATTTGAATCTTTTTGTACAAACCTACTTAAATATATAAGGATTTATCAATAAAAATTATCTTTTGTAATATCATTGTATTATTTGTTCTGTTTATTAAAGATAAATCACTTATTAGATTCTTGCCATTAAGTTTCAAATAAATTCTCTATAGCCAAGTACCGCGTGTATTTTCAGATAGAAGATCACGCCACACAACAATGTTTAGAATATGAGCTTCCAATTAGATAGAGAAATATTGCTAGCCTCTCTAGAGAACTGATCTTACACCATACTATAAGAATTATCTTTTATTTCATCAAACGTTGTCATGTTGCAGCTCCTATATATAGTGAAAGGTATAGATAAGAGTAATTTATATTTAATACTTGATTATCTTAGTTCAATAGGAACTTAGGATACTTAAAAAAAAGATTATGGAAGCCTCTTAGATTATTTTCTTGTTTTAATAGCTAATAGATAAAAATTAGTTGTTAAAGTTTTCTTCTAGGCTATAAAAATTCTATTATTGATTTTGAAAAGCCATAAGTTAATTAAAATAGGATAGAAAAGGAAAATAGTTATTATGGTTGATACTAGGATTAAATTAAGGATAGAATTTAACTTAAAAATCCTTAGAATTAGTTGAATTGATACCCGGAAAAAGACCGGGTATGAGATAGGGTTGAAATCAGACCTCTAAGGACAAAAATGACTGCCGAAGGCAAGAAAAGGGAACATTCAAAGATTGACGATTAGGATTGGATAGCTAGCTTAAAAGGGGTTCCAGGGGCATTTAGCTTATGACCATAAGATTTTGGAGGACTTAGCAATCACTATTCAAAGTTGGGATTTGTATTGGTATTTTGGGTTTTATATAAGACAATGATGGCGTGCATTATTGAGTGATTCGTGCATTCTGTGTAGCACCTACAGTCCAAAATTTGGTATTATCTAGATTGTTGGATGTGCTAAGTGTATACAAAAATTTGTATTAATCTAATGATGAAATCAGGAGATATTTGAGTTTTGATACAAAGGGTTGTCGGAAGTTGGCAATTTAGGGTTGGATAGGGTGTCTGTGATAACTAAAGATCCACCAATTGGATCAACATAAATTTTGGTATGCTAATAGAAGACTTATAGGTTGAGCTACACACCAAGCTTGAGCTGAAGTTAATAGTGAAAGAAGGAGAAATCACTACTGGAGTTTTTGCATCAATCTTCAAGTTGGCGGCCGAGTGTCATTAGTGCGCTTTTTGGGTATTTTCTTGCAATCTGTAAGTTGGATTGAGCTAAATTTTTTTGAGCATGTAAAAAGCTTATACTAGCATTTGTATGCAAAATTTCACACTAAGTGGACAGTTAGATTAGAAATTATAGCTTGTCAAAGCTCACTAATTAGGATTAGGGTTTACAAACAAAAATAAAAATTGCTTAATTATAAAAGAAACAAGGTAATTGGGATATATGTATGGTTGATGTTACTAAGAGGAGTATTTTTAAACACTTTTGAATTGAAGTTCGAATTATATTCCTCATACATGGGTAAAACCTATTAGGATTTCTTGATTATTTGTAAACATTATTTTACCTTCTACAGCCAGGTGCTCGATGTATTTCCAAACAAGACAACACGTAATACGACAACGTGCCCACATTCCAAACTCAAAGTCTATGATTGGTGTCCAATGCCAAAATAGGCTCAAAAGTCTCATTGGTATCCAACTTTGGTCCAAAATTTGTAGTATGATCACTTTTTTAGTAGTTTAGTGAGGAAGACCAATAATATTGATTTTTGATCTGTACTATAAATTTAATTACTTAAAATCAAAAACTATCTAAGATTTAAGGGCAACCTATACCTACAATTACAACCAAACTTTATAGTGCATTGATCATCACTTTCAGCTATCATAAGTTCAACAACCACCTTACAAAATGGTCTTACTAGCCATTAATTTGATTTCATCTTTGCAATATGTCTATTACAGATAGTCTACATATAATATATAATGGAACAATATTAGAAACTTTCAAGAATAATGCTTGCTACAAGAAAAGGTATCAAAGACAAAATCCAAAAAACAAAAATCTGATCTTCTTTCTCATATAATGAATTATAAAATTCAAAAGTATGAATCAAAACCATTGGCACATGCTTGCAATAGATGGTTACTAAAGTCATATGAACTTGCAATAATTATAAAGAAAAATGATACAAAAGTACCACAACACATTAGTAAGTATAAATTAAAAATATAGGAATATAATATATCTCAATAAATTCCAAACTTCAAATTCTAAATTTTTTGGAATAATTTAGTATTTAAAAATACCTTTCAGCAGCTAAAATTGGCCATTTAGAGCTGAAATAAAAATTAAAAAGCAAAACCAATAGTACCATTGGATTCTTTATAATATTTTACATAAAATTCAAACAATTCTTCTTCAATTCCGACCTAAATTGCTTCTAAAATTTAATTTCAAAAGATCTTCACTTCATTGTAGATAAAAGTAGTGTGGATTAAGTCTCTATGGATGAAAATAATATGGATGTAGTTTATATGGATGAAATTAATATAAATGAAGTCTTATAGATAAAAATAGTATAGATGAAAAATTATAGATGAAAATTTGTAGATGAAAATTATGGATGAAAAGTATAGATGAAAAATTATGGATGATAAATTATAGATAGATGAAATTGTATTCTAGCACAGGTTGCAATTGGTTGCTGGTAGCTTGTTTCTAAATACAAAAACTATTATAGAAGTTGCAAAAATTATCCATTTTAGGTACAATTTTTTTTACAATTCTATATTATAACTTCCACTCTATCCTCATATTTTACTACCTAAGGGATTTTTCAAAGTTTTAGAGTACTTCTAAACTCAAAATAAAATAAAAATTAAAAAAAAGAAGAAATCTTGTTAAGTAAAAAAAGAACAAATTCAATACTAGTCAAGTGTCTCTCACTCTATTAAAGAAGAATCATAGAATGCAAGAAGGTGTAGAAAACAATAGTCTTTCCTAAATGGCAAAACCACCATCACCAAGCAAAAACTAACAACACTCACTCTTCAAATCTCTTACAAAACTTGACTTAGTAAGAATGTCAAGTCAAGGAAGGTTTTTCTATTATACACCTAAATCCTAGGCAAATAAAATCATCTATGAGATAAAAAATATAAGAATAGATGAAATACTAATAAATATAAAATAAACTAATAAAATACAAGCTAATCTATTCAAGCACTACTTTGATGCAATGAGGCATTCGATACCACATATCATAGCAGAGTGCAATTTTTAAAATGCTCTCTATATTTTCATGCATCCTTGCCTTTATGTAATAAAAGTCCACTAGGTAATACATCCTTTATATATAAGATTATAGGCCTTGCCTTCACATCAACTGTTGTTGGTGCCTCACATTGTAATTAAATATAATCTCTTTTAAAAAACCTCCGTAATTAAGGTCAATAAGTACTTCTATAATTTCCAATATAACACAAGGAATTGCAGTATTGCGTAATAATTAAATTTTTTATAGCCACGGACATGGCTTGTTTGAAAAAATTTGTCTAATTGTGAAGACATTAAGTCTAAACCTCAAGGTTGTTCAAATTGACAATTAGGGCCAATATCTCTCAAATTGAGTTAGGCAAAATTGACTTTCATCTATATAACAATTGGTAAGTGTTGAAAGATATCAAAGGTTCTTAATGACTAAATTAATAGTCTATAATAATCTATAAAAATATCAAATTTCAATCATGAAGATATTTACAAAGCAATCTATACTTCCATAGACCATGCTTAACTACTTGAATAACTTGCTCAAGTAAGCTGTCCACTTCAAAGTGATTCCTAAAAGTAGTCCAATGATCTATTAAAGCCTTAGTTAACAACTCTTCAAAAGAACTAAAGAATTTCCTCTTCTAATCAATTAATACTTCAATATGTATTCTAAAATGTGCCAAAATACAATCGAAGAAGGTTATAGCTACCAACATTGTAGAATTTTGTAGTAGAGTGACAAATTTGATCCACTTCCTAAAATGCTCTATCATCACTAATATATACTTGATTCTATACAAGATGACTACAAGTAGCTCAATAAAGTCTAATGACCAATAATAGTCTAAGTTCATAATGGACAAAGGCTACAACTAAGATAATAACGTATTAAAACTTAACCTAACTCAATCACACACCTATACCAAAAAACATAGGTGGCAACATGTTGATATATGATAGTCCACTAATATTGGTTGCACAACATTGAATGTGTCCTACATATTCCGAAGTGTTCAAACTCCTTATGCACTTGTTGCATCATAAAAGTTCTTTGATTTGACTTTGGAATTACATACCAAATTTTATTTGGCCATTTATGAAATAACAAACCAACCACTCAATAAAACCTTGTTACTTGGTGACTAATCCTATCCCACTCTATAGAAAAGATAGTTGAAGGAAATATCTTTTGTTGAAGATTGTGCAAGATTGCAAGGTCTTCATATACGTCACTAATAATTAAAGATTTATTAGGCTTTTCATCTTGATTTTCAAAAATAGATCTTATCATCAATGTGAAATAAATAATTGTATACCAATTTGAAACTACTTCTTTATTATAATTATTATGTTATTTGGCTTTGATTAAATTCTCATTTGAAGAACTTGGATTATAAAAAAATCCATCTACATCCAAGTTGGTGATACTAGCCCAATGCACAACCTCAAAATTATACTTTTGGAATAATAAAGCCCATCTAATAAGTTTAATAGTAAAATTATTTGATTGTATAAGCTATTTCAAAGATTAGTGGTCTATTACCAATGTAAATCATTATCTGTACAAGGTTGGAAATAAGCAATGGTCCATACCAAAGCCTCTTCCTTATAAGATAAATAATTGCATTCTATACTATTGTTACTTCTAGAAGCATGAGCAACAACATATTCATGTTCTTCCTCATCTTTTTGTATCAAAACTACTTTGAGGCCTACAACATTCCAATTTGTATGCAATTAAAAGGATCTAGAAGCATCAAGGTATCAAAGTATTAGCACTAAATTGAATCTCTATTTCAAAGTATCAAATGCTTGCTGTGGCTTACAACTCCAAGTCCATGATTGATCCTTGTTAGATGTCATATTACATATCATCTTGTTTGAAAATGCATTGGTTTTGTGTTGTAATACCATTATAGAATCAAAGAACAAAAGAAAACTTACATTATAGAGAACTTTAATTAAAGACTAATTAATAAAATTAGTTTAAAAAATATATATAAAAAAATAAAGAGATAATAAAAATATTTAATATCAATATTATTTTTTTATCAAAAGGGCTTTTATTTACTTTATAGAGCCATAAACAAGACAAAATAATGTAAATTAGCAAAAATACTACCATAGGCATCTTAAGATCAAAGAAAATGATAGTTTTTAGCAAAAATTAGCTAAAAAAATCTTGGATTGATACTTAGAGGAGGCCAATTATGAATCAAGGTCAAATCCAAATCCCAAGGCACAAAACCATATGCCTATAGTAGATAGAGGATTCTTTTGTTGATTAGAGAGTGAAGTTGGAAAACAAACTTGATAGGATTTTTTTGAGCATTAGTTTTAAGGTTTTTGTGTTTACAATGACTTTATAAGAGCTATGCAAAATCAAGGTTCTATTTGAATGACTATGGTTATTAAGAAATAAAGTGGGGTTTACATTTTGAAACATATTGACATATGCATGGTGCAAAAAGAAGCTATTGAAGTTGGAAGATTGACATTAAGATTGGAGAATGAAAATGGCCAACAATCAAGAGAATTAGGAGTTTTTTCTTCCAATTTGTAAATTCAAATCCTTCAAATTTTACATATTTTTTTTAATTGATAGATTAAAAAGTGTAAATTTTTTAAATAAAGATCAATAGTCAATTTAATAATTATTGAGATTTTAAATTTTCTATTGGATTTAATTTAGATTTTATTAAAGTTTATTTAAGATTTGAATAGGATTTGATTAAGATTTGATCAAAATTTATTTAAAGTATTAAGATTGTATTAAGATTTAATTTAGAATTTAACTAGGAATTAATTAGGATTTACTTAAGATATCTTTAAGATTTTTTTAGAATTTGATTTAGAATTTGATTAAGATTTGATAAAATTTGATTAAGATTTATTTCAAATTTTATTAAAATTATTAAGATTACATTAGGATTTTATTAAGATTTTACTAGGATTTGATTAGGATTTGATTAAGATTTGATTAGGATTTAATTAAGATTTTATTAGAATTTACTTAAAATTTTGCTAAGGTTGAATTGGAATTTATTTAGAATTTTATTGGCAATAATAGATTCTAGATTAGTTACAAAATACAAGTTTATTTTTTGCAACCAAGTGCCTGGTGTATTCTCAAATAAGACAATATGTAGTACAACACCTGGCACTTGGCTATAGAAGATAAAATTTTATTTTACAACTTACTAAGAATCTAACAATCCTAATCAAATCCTAAAATAATTTCAAACAAATCCTAAGTAATTTATTAAGAAATCTAAAAGAAACCTTAAAAAAATACTAAAGAAATCTTTAAAAAAATCACAAAAAAACCTTATAGAACTCTAAAGAATGTCTTAAGAAATCATAAAGAAATCATAAAGAAACCTCAAAGAAACCTTAAAGAAATACTTATTAAATCCTAGCCAATTTTAAAGAAATCTTAAATGAATTGTAATAAAATTTTAATCAAATTCTAATCAAATTTTAATCAAATCTTAATGAAACTCTAGTCAAATCCTAATGAAATCATAATACAATCTTACTCAAATCCTAATAAATTTCTAATAAAATCTTAATAAAATCTTAATAAAATTCTAATAAAATCCTAATCAAATCTTAAATAATTTGAATAAAATTTTTAAATTTTTAAAAACAAATTCTAAAAAAATTCTAATCAAATCTTAACCAATTCTAATAAAATCTTAAATATATCTTAAATAAATCCTAACAAAACTTTATCCAAATCCAATAGTAGAGTTAAAATCTTAATAATTATTAACTTAACAATTGATCTTCATTTAAAAATTTTATATTTTTTGATCTATCAATTAACAATAAGTATATAAAATTTGAAGAAATTTGAACTTATAAATTGGAAAAAAAAACTCCTAATACTCCTAAGTGTTGGCTATTCTCATTCTTTAATGTTGATGTCAATTTTCTAGCATCAATAGCTCTTTTTTGCACCATTCATATATTCTAAAATTTTACAAAAATATTAAAAATTAAGTCAGCTATATATCAAGGATAAAAACATGAATCATAAAAGAACAAAATATATTCTTGTATTACTCAAAATCACTCAAAGATAGTATAGTATTAAAATTAGAATAGATATTGCCAAAGACAAAAAGACTAGAGACTCTTGAAATAAGACTAGGAATAAGGAAGGCATTGACAAGAATGAAGAAGGCTTCATTCTTGTTTCTATATATACTATATATCTAAGAATTACGTGGTGGCATTCTATAGGACCTCCAATACGTGTGCAACTTGCAAGACACATGTTAAACTTGCAAGACAAGTTTCTTACATGTACGCCACGTACTTAGCTTATTCCATAAGCTATCAATATATGTGATATGTGGCTAGCTAATTCTACAAGCTACTAAGATATGTGACAAGTGGCTAGTTTGTTGGCCAAGTTTCTAGCCTACTTATAGACATGTATAATAATGAATCTACGTCTATAAAGCTTCTAAAAAGCTTTTCTATAAGATATTATGAAATTAATCTATTTTTACCTACTTCTACCTATTCATATTAACTAGATGATTATTGGAATAAATCTTGTCCATGATATTATTCCCCCTTCTAGAGACAAGATCCACAAGGAGCGGTGATTACATGTTGAGGAAGTCCAAGGTACGCCAAATTATATTTGCCACATACTTTGATCTTTGCTTTGATTGATTTTCCACAATTTATAAGTTGAGTTAGATTGAAACTTTTTAAGCATATAAAAGACTTATATTTATATTTGTATGCAAAATTTTATATCAAGTTGATAGTTAGATTAAAAGTTATAGCTTATTGAAGTTCATTGAATAAGATTAGGATTTGTGAAGATAAATCTAGTTGCTTGATTGTGACAAGTAATAAAGCAATTGAGATTTTTATATAGATGAAATTATCAAGAAAAATATTTTTAAGCACTTTGTATTGACTTAAGTACTCTCATATTGATATTCAATCATATTCTTCTTATACATGTGAAACCTATTAAAGGTTCTTGGATATTTGTGAATCACAACTTTACCCTCTATAACTAGGTGCCCAATGTATTCTCAAACATGACAATATATCATATAACAATGGATTGTTGATTCTCTATCTCTTTTAGCATGAAAAAATTCAAAAAAATAATAGATAGTGATATTAGATAGAACGAAACCTCTTTCAAACTTACTCAGCTTTATAACAAGGATTTTCTTAACTTTTCATTATAGTTTTGATGAATGTTGTCAATAAAATGCATTTTCTTTTTCTAATGCATTTTCTAGATTCCTGGATGGCTCCCATGTGCGTTCATTAATATTATATCCATGTCAATGTACAAGATATTCTGGCCGATTTCAACACCATCTCAAATCTAAGACCTTTTCCACTTCAAATTTTTAATTATTATCTACTTGTATGGGAGGCAGTGGCATTTGTCTTATTCATTGTATATCCATTGTCTTATATAGCTTAAGTAATGACACATAGAATATAGGATGGATCTTTATAGATTTTGGCAAATGTAATCAATAAGCAATTGGATAAATTTGTTCACAAATTAAAAATGGTCAAAGCTTATCATAATCCAACTTGTTATAAGAATAATTAGTCTTGATATCACAACAAAATAACCATATCTTATCTTCTACATGGAATTGAGGCTGTTCCTTATGATAGACATCTATATTGATCTTTTTTTGTTCTTGAGTTTCTTTCAATTGTACCTTCATTGTTGCATGTAGCTTTGACAATTAATTTGTCAAATCTCCCGTCACAGGATTATCAGCCTTTGAAAAGTTAAAAGTATGAAGTCATGGATGATAACCATAATTTACAAAAAATAGAGTTTGTTAAGTAGACAAATGTACTGAATTATTATAAGTAAGCTTTGCCAATGGCAACAAAATTGTCCAATCATCTTGATGATAGTTGATGGTACATCTCAAATAATGCTCCAAAATTTGATTTACTTATTCTATTTGTCCATTAATTTGAGGATAGAAAGCTAAAGATAGTTTTATATTCACCTTCAATGTTTTAAAAAAAGTCCTCCTAAATCTTAATACAAATTACATCCCTCTATGTGATATAATATCTTTTAATAATCCATGATAGTGGTAGATATTATCAAAGAAGAGTTTAATTATTTTCTTAGTTGTAATAGATTTTATACACAATATAAAATGGACAATCTTGGTGAAACAATCTACAATCACAAATATAAAATCATATGAACTTGAATTTGAAAGATCTGTGATAAAATCCATAGAAACAAAAGACCAAGGTTGTTTTGATATAAGTAGCAATTGAAAAAGTCTATAAAATCAATGACTAAGAGTTTTTGATTTTAAACAAATATTGTACAATTATACAAATTCTTTAATGGCCTTCCATATTTGAAGCCATCAAAAATCTCTTGATAATAGCTCCAAAATCTTGTTATATCCAAAATATCTTGTTATAGGGAAGTTGTGACAAGCTTCAAGAGCATATAGTTGTGCTTTACCTTTTGGAACATATAGACATCCTTCAAAATATAATAGATCATTCTTAAATTTGAACTTAGAAGTATTATGAGATTTTATTGAATTATTGTTAATTTTATGAATAAAAGGGTTTGAAGACATATTTGATTAGACTTGCTTGAAAAAAGTTAAATCAACAATCAATGTTGATTTTATTCCTCAATGATGAAATTGCTCCAATTTCAAGAGAATTGTCTTTTGTTGATCAAAAGCTGAATCTCTTTCTTTTGATACAAGATAAGAATGTCTAGAAAGGACATTAGATAGATCTTATTATTTTCTTGGCCGATAAGTGATAATAAACTTGAATCTTGATAAAGACATATTCAAATGAGCTTGATGACAATTCAATATGCGTATTGACATAAAATATTTAAAATTATTGTGATCCATATATATGGTGACTGAACTAAAAGTACCTTCTAAATAATGATGCCATTCTTGAAAAGAATCTATAATTATAAGAAGTTCTTTATTATGGATTTCATAGTTGATTTCTACTATTGAAAATTTTTTGGAATAAAAAGCTACTGGATGGAGTTTATCATCTATTCCTATTTGTAACAATATTGCATCTAAAGCAAAGTCTAATGTATTAGTTTCCATAAAAAATGCCTTAAAAAAGTTGACGTGATATAAAATTGGTGCAGAAGTAAAAATTATCTTCAAAGCTTCAAAAGATGCTTTTGTTTCTTTATTCCATTTGAGTTTGTTATTACAAGTTAAGAGTGTCAGTGGAGCTATAATTTGAAAAAAATCCTTGATGAAGATCCGATAGTAATTGACAAATTTCAAAAAGTATTGCATATCCCTTACTGTTCTTAGAATCTTTCAATCCATGATTGTTTGGACTTTCTTAGAATCCATCTTGAGACCATCATTCAAGATGATGTATCCTAAAAAGTCAATTTGAATAGTATAAAATATATACTTTTCTATCTTGGCATATAGCCATGTATCTATAAGTTTTTATAACACATGATGAATATAAAGTTTATGTTCTTCTATGTTCTTAGAATAAATCAAAATATCATCCAAATAACAAACAACAAAATCATTAAGAAATTCACAAAAAAAATCATTCATAAGATGTTCAAAAGCAATTGGTGCATTTATAAGTCCAAAAGACATGACATTATATTTAAAATGCCTATATCTAATTTGAAATGCAATCTTTTATTCATCACCTTCTTTGATGTGGACCAAGTTATATGCTCCTTGTAGGTCTATTTTTGTATAGATCTTTGCTTGACTGAGTTAATTAAGAAGTCCTAAAATCAAAAGTAAAGGATATTTATTCTTAATGCTTTGGAAGAATATTTGCGTTTTTCTTTTCAAAAGCATCTTGAAAATCTTGCTATTGACTAGGAATACCACTTGTAGTTTTTTTAGCATTCAAGATAGATGTAGTATATTTAATAGAAGATGATCTTTCTTTTATCACATATATAAAAGCTTTTGCACCTATTAATAAGAGTTTGGATGTACTAAAATTATGTATGTCTATTTGACTAGCAAATGTCTAGATTAAACTACAAGAAAAATTGATGTTATAAGAAATCTAATCTATTTGAGGATTATACTTTTTTAACCACGATAATCCTAAAATAATTGGATTGGAGAGAGATTTAATTAAATTAAATATTACTATGCTATTATATTCTTTAGTTGCTACATTTAAAAGAATAGTTTCATGGATAACATCTCTAGAAGATAATAAATGACCATTTATGACCTCTACATGCACAAATTTAGTTTTATTGACTAGAAATATTTTTTATTTTTTGACAAAGTCTTCATCTATGAAAGAAGCTGAGGCTCTTGAATCTAATAAGATAAAGACTTTGTGATTTTTAGGTCCTAAAAACACATCTATTATAAAAACAAGGTGAAGGGTCAGAGAAGAGAATAGGACCTCTATAAGGTATTGCATATGATTCTAACTGCAAGGTTCCTATTGTAGCTCATTTTTTGACATATTATCTTCTTTAGCAACTATACTTCTCATTTTGTAATTGCGTTGCTTTTTTGGATAATATTCAGCAATGTGCTTTGCTTCTCTACAATACAAGCATAACCCCTCTTAGCGACATTAAATCTTTTTGTATTCGGTGAGAGGTTTAAAACATATTGCATCAATTTGCATTAGATTTGGCTTAATCAAATAAGTTTCTAAAAACTTAGGAGTTGTTGTCATCAATTGATTCGATCTTCTTCAGTCAAATTTATATTCTTGACGCCTTTCAAATAAATAATTGTCACATGCAATGGCTTGAGCAATAAATTGTTCTAAGAAATTTGCTTTTGATATTATTAATAACAAGTCTTTGACATTATCCTTCAAACTATGACAAAATTAATTGATAAAGGCCTTATCGTTCTATTTTACATTACAAGCAAGATTTTGAAATTCTGTAGTATATGTTGTGGCTGACTATTATTATATTGTGCTTTGGCTACTATATGAAAATATTATACATATATATTTAATATATAATTTATTATACAATTAAGTGAAAGCTATAATGGTGGATTTTATTGGTTATAAGATATGATTAGGTTATTACTTTAGAAAGAATCTATATAAAAAGATTATTATTCATGTTTTTATAATATATATATATTTTTTTTGGTAGTGACTTTTGAAGTTGATTTTATATTGATAA
This sequence comes from Physcomitrellopsis africana, assembly GCA_036785485.1. Taxonomy (NCBI): domain Eukaryota; kingdom Viridiplantae; phylum Streptophyta; class Bryopsida; order Funariales; family Funariaceae; genus Physcomitrellopsis; species Physcomitrellopsis africana. The sequence goes on from JAWRVF010000881.1 coordinate 120,926, forward strand.
AAACTTTTATGTATCTTAAGTCACCTTTGTTAGATATTAGTGATGCCTAAGATCTTGTTTTCTTCTTTTATTTGATGTTTAGAATATATATTATATAAATCTTATAAAAAAAAAGATTAGAAAGAGTTTTTTAATATAAAAAGGGATAGTTAGGCCATCAATGTGGATGAATGCATATGGATGATAGAAGTTTCTATTCCTATTGGCCAAAAATCATACCCAATAGGCTTCAAGAAGACTGCCTAAGGATTCATTAGGGATTAAGATTTTTTTTTCGAGGGAAGTCAAACATCAAAGGCTAAGATCAGCAAGTTTGGGATTTTGGATATGGTTTTGGTACAATTTTTGTGTAATTTGAATTTATTATGAAGAAGAAATAGGCATTCAAAGTTAAAGTATTGAAATTGTACCTGTTGTATTTCTTTTGAGCATAACTCCTATACACAAAAAGTAATAGAGGATCGGCAACTACAATTAGAAAGACCATTTTTTTGGCTATACTTTTTATATATGACTTGATGAAATCTAAACTAGGATGAAGGAGATAAAGGGAGTGCTGAAATTAGTGCTTATAAGCTAAGGGCAATAAGTGACCATGTTTAATTAGTGGTTATGTTTTGAGCTATATCTTAGGCAAATTGATAAAACTTTGGCTCAAAAGTTTTAAAAATATATATGTTTATGTCACAATACTATGTGCAAAAATTTTATGGGATTAGGATTTTGGATTTATGAGATATGAAGAAAATAATGTTATGATGTCTCTGAGCTAGGATTTTAAGCACTTGTTAGGATTTTTAAGATATTAGACGATTGGCAATAAATTTGATAATAAAACTTAAGATTATTATCTATATTTTAGAAAACAATTTATAGAAATTAAATAATTGGATCAAAACTTACTGAATTCTAAAGTTTAAAAAGAAATAAGTCTTTGTAGGTGAATAAGGTTTTGAATGGTTTTATGGCAATTGGAATCTTTTTGTATAAACGTACTTAAATATCAGAGGATTTATCAATAAAAATTATCTTTTATAATATCATTGTATTATTTGTCCTTTTTATTAAGAACAAATTATTTATTGGACTTTTGCCAATAAGTTTCAAGTAAATTCTCTGCAACTAAGTATCCAATATATTCTTGAACAAAAGATCACACCACATGACACTGTGATCTTTGTCGCAAAGATAAGAGCTTGGTCTCTACTATCCTTTCTTGATCACTTTCTCCAAATATGGTCGTAAACACTTCAAAAAATGAATTCAAATTATAAAGAAGTTGTGAATCTTTTTCCATCAAAGATGCAAAGTAAGAAAGAGTACTTCAAAATAGAAGTGAGTATATGAATCTAACTTGAATATATCCATTAGGATATTGGAAAGGATGTAACTTTAAATATAGCTTCATTTATTGTAAAAATCCTCAAAATTTTGATCTTATTCCATCGAACTTCTCAAGCATACTAATGTTTGCCTCCTTCACATTGATAGAAGCAAGGCTTTCTAGATTTACTTGCAAGGTGGATTTACTTGCTTCCCTCAACTATACAACTTCTTGGTATAGGCTCAAGACTTCTTCTATAGGCATAAGAATAGTGCCTCTATGATTGGTATTAGTGATTTGTGGAATTTTTACCCAAAGAGTATTGACAAGCTCCTAAAAGATCTGCAATAGTTGCAAATCTATTCTTACTTTTGCTAAGTATAGCATCCATGATCTTTCCTTCTAACTTAATAATTCTACAATTCAAATTAGAAGATAATAATCCACAATCTCTAATATTAAAATAAAAAAAATTCTACAAAGAGGGGTGATCTATTCTCTTTTTTCAAAAAATTAAGATTAGAAACCAAAGAATATTAGGTTAAAGATTGATAATTTGTAATCTTCAAATGCAACAGTAGAAGTAGGATAATTCATTCACTTCTTTAATACAAAATAAGAACAATGAATCTTCATTCTTATCAAACTATCAAGGATAAAAACATGAATCATAAAAGAACAAAATATACTCTCGTATTGTTCAAAGATGGTATAATATAAAAATTAGAATGGCTACTATCAAAGTTAAAAAGACTACAGACTTTTGAAACAAGACTAGAAATAAAGAAGGCATTGACAAGAGTGAAGAAGGCTTCACTCTTGTTTCTACATATACTATCTATCTAAGAAGTATGTGGCAATGTAGGACCTCTAACATGTGTCCAACTTATAAGATACATATAAAACTTGTAAGACAAATTTTTTATATGTACACCACATACTTAGCTTGTTCCATAAGCTACCAATATGTGTGAGATGTAGCTAGCTTGTTCTACAAGCAACCAATATGTGCAATACGCGGCTAGCTTGTTGGCTAAGTTTTTAGCCTATCTATAGACATATATAATCTTAAATCCACATCTATAAAGCTTCTAAAAAGCTTCTCTATAAGATATTATCAAATTAATTTTTTTTATCTACTTCTATCTATCCATATTAATTAAATGATTATTAAAGTAAATCTTATCAATGATACTATCAGCTCTAAAAAGAACCAATCCAATCTAATTGGCAGATTGCTCAAGATCATCGAAATCCTCACTTACCATCAAAATCTAATTTCTAAGATCCTAGCTTACTTAAATTCTATTAATCTTTGATCCAACCATTGAATTAAGATTAAATTTTCAATAGACATTTAAAAAAATTATACTCACAAATTCACAAATTTACAAATTTTCACATATAGATCTGCTACAATATTTACAAATTTTTCCAAAATATGAACCTACTTTATTTTTCAATTACCAGAGTTATTTGAATAGAACCTTTGACTTTGCTAAGCTCTCATAAAGTCATTGCAAACTAAAAAATCTTATAGCTAATGCTCAAAGAAGTTTTATTAAGTTTATTTTTCAATTCCACTCTTTGATTAATAAAAAGATCATCTATCTGCCATAAGTGCATAATTTTGTATCTTAGGATCTAATTTTGATTATAGTTTACAATATGTCTTTTCCAAGTATAAAATTAATATTTTTTTAGATAATTTTTATTGAAAACTATTCTTTTTTTATCTAAATATACTTATAATATTATTTTTACTAATCTATCTCATTTTGTCTTATTTATGGTCCTACAAAATTAATAGAAGATCTTTTAGAGGAAAAAGGTATATTAATATTAAATATTTTTATTATCTTCCTATTTTTTATTTATATTTTTAAAAATAACTTTATTATTAAGTCTTTAATTAAATTCCTCTATAATATATATCTTCTTTTGTTCTTTCATCTTATAGCTGTATTACAACATGATATAGTAATAATAGTAAGTAATTTGATAATTAAGCTAAAATTCTTGAAAAATCAACAATAATAATTTGTAAGCCAAGAAAAACAAAAAGTTGTGGTATATTGTTAGATGTTAGAATCTTTTGTAAAGCATCCATCTTTGCTTGTCATAAGCCAAGACTTCTTGGTATAACCATGTAGCCTAAGTATGGACTACTACTAAAGATGATACTACTTATAAAAACTAATCATAAAAAAACTTATACTTGCTATAATAGAAGTATAGTTCCTATTATTGCAATCATTCAAATATTGCCTGCAAATACCTCACGTTTTCTTATGGACTACTACTAAAGATGATAACATCATCAAAATAACATCTAGCAAATAATAAATAAAATAATATTTTATCCATCATCCTATAAAATTTAATTAGTATATTTTTAAGATCAAATAATTTTAAAATTCTAATAATAGAAATAATCCTTACCATCTCAATCAACTTTCCAAAATTTTGTCTTTATCTAATTTTTCAAATGTAGCGATAATTAGTAATAACCAAATCTTAAGTCCAAAGTATTAAAAACTTGAAAAAAATCCCACCATGTCAAACAATTCTTTTGATATTAGTATTAAGTATGGATCTAATTTGATCTTATATTAAGTTAGACAATAATCACCACACATCTTTTTTTTTTGTTCAAGTGCTAAAGATATCTTTCTTTGAAGGCACAAATGTAGCACAAGCATATTTTCTATTAGAAAGATCAATCAAATTTATAACTAATAATACAAAGCAAATAGCATAAATATCTATCATCTTGGATATATTAAGCCTATAAGGCTATTTGAAAATAGGATGATTATCTTCAAAATGAATGTAAATAAGTTTATTTTTATAGCCATTAAAATCTTTTAGGCTAAAGACAAAACAACTTTGATACAAGCAAATGAATACTTCTGCTTATTATGCTTTAGTAGCAATGAGCTTTGATTCCAACTCTAATAGCGAATCATTAAGCTTTGTGGTTTGTAAGCTAAATCTTGCCACCTTCAATTGTGTTTGTAACCCGATGGTTGAATCTAACTTCCACCTCTATAGCTTAATCCAATTATTCCACTTATAATTTAATAAAATTATGCAATATTGGCACCATCAAGTATCTATCTAATTGGTTGATATATAAGGTATATTAATTTATTTTATTTTCTTAATTTTGAATTTAATTTTACTTTTTTATCTTTTATCTTTTATTTTTATTTTTTTAGATCTTTCAATTCTTTCCATAAAGACAAAGATGAACAATGTTCGAAAAAAACTCATAAGTTTCATGTCGTTTCAGTGTCTCAGTTCACATTAAATATTTAACAGAACGACTCAGCCAGAAAGAGCTACCGCCCTGCCGGAAGTTCATCCTTCTACACTAAGATCAAAATCTGAAGATATCCTCACAAGGAATAGATCATAACGAGCTCCCGGCAAAAATAACAAAGAACCATGGTTTGTTATCCTACTTCAAGAACAATGAAGGACAATCTCTTGCACTACACTGGAGAAAGAGCACAAAAACAACAAGTTACAAGGAACAAGTCGACATCATATCGCCACCAGTGCGACCTGCAAGCTAGTCCAGCAATCCCCACAGAAAAGACAATCGATTTTCAAGTGGCTTACCCAGTACACAGTCGCATCTCTTCTGGACCCAAACATTAGAATTCTTCAATGTTCATTTCAGCAACCCTTTGCAGTAACCTTATCACTAGTTATCTGATCCATTAACCGCAGAATATCAATTGCTAAGCAACATTCATCCCTAATCCGGAATGCATTTTAAACCACCAAAGGCTTCAACCAGAATTGACGGCTCTAATAATTGGCCTGGCAGTCATTACTCCAATTTTTGAAACCCCTACGACTACCGCCACTGCCGTAATCACCACCTCCACGGCCACGATCGAATGTCCGTCAAAGCTGTTTAACATGTTAAGCTATGCCAAGGACAACATAGCACAAGCAGCCAATTGCACCACCTTGAATCACCGTCAATCCTCTTTTCTATAAAAAATCCTCAAACCTCCTCTCTCCTGTCTTGTTTTCTTTATCGTTTGTATTTCATCCAGTGCCTTCTGCTGGAATCTTCTAAATCCATCGTGCCAAAATCCTAAGGACCTCAACACTCTTCTCCTTTCCGTTGGTTTTCACGCCATCGCCAACATCTCGTTCTTCTTATGCTCCAGATGATCTCCTTCTCCTCTATTATAATCTCCTCCGTCGATGTCTCTAGTGCAATTTTCCATGTTGATCTTTTTCATCCTCTGATTTTGTTGCGGTGATCTTGCTCATCTTACACTTATGATTCTACTCACTGCAAACTCCACATTCTGCCGGGGTTTGTTTTTCTTTTTTTCTTTTTTTTTCTTCGTTGTTCTACTTCCCAACTCTATTACACCCCCTTAGCCCTTTACTACCACAATTCTCTATCCCTACCCTCAATTAAGCCTATGAATTTCGCCACCTTCAGACCTGTTCCCAACGGCATGATACCTCGATCGCAAATCCACCAAAACCACTACATTGCATATTCCTCTGGTCACCTCCTCGAAAGTTGCAATGATCTCCAGCATCGCCCCCGCATCCCTTAATAAAATTGTAATTCCAACTTTCTCAACAAAATTTTCGGACCATCGACATCAACAAGATGTCAAGCCGCACAGCCTTACATGCATAGCATCGACTCTAGAGGTGTGGGTATAAACCGACCCTCTCTCTGACTCAGGACCCGATCACTAATCATCCACTAATCTCAGATCTCTAAGTTGTCAAACTCAAATTGATCATGTACACAACAAGTTAGTCTTCTCTCTCTCTCTTATCCCTCTTCGCTTACTTAGCTTGCTCGCAACACAATCTAATGATGGCGTTGGTCCGTTCCAATGCAAGCAACTCCAGTGTTGTGTTGATGCCACGCCTTCCAAGAGCCTTTGTCAGGAAGAGTTGCACCTTGCTAAAATACGGATCCTCACCCACTGCCTAATCTGCCTACCTACTTATGCTCTGGACGCCATCTTGCACTAACTTCCAAAGAACAAAAAATCTTCGCCAACAAAAACATACAATGCCGCGGCCGCCCTTCACCTCTCGCTTCTTTGCTTTCACCTAGCCAACCAACCAACCAATCTCTCTCCTATTGCGACTCTCTAAATATTCCACTCTCACTCACTCACTTCCACTCAAAAACTCTCTCTCCCTTGTACACACATAGCCACACAACATCTCCCCGCGCCCGTCTCTCACCGGCACCCTAGTCTGCCGCCCGAGGATCTCGCCTCGCATGCACTCCTTATCGGTGCCATGGTCAATGGTAGCTGAGATCCATTATCAAGCATCTATTGGACGTATTTTTTTTATTTTTTATTTTTAAATCCCAAACTCATACTTATGGAGGATTGTAAGGGCTTAATGTAGGATCCTTTTCTATTCCATTCCCATACAGAAATATTAACTCCAAAATAATTACTATTTTAAGTAAATTTTCTCTACTTTTAATTATTTCTAGGTCCTTATTTTTCTTTCCTACTACTATCTTCACTAATTAGTTCTACTACTCTCTAATTTATTTGTCTAATGCTAAATTTTAAAATTTTTAAAATTTTTCTAAATTTTTTAAGCTAACTATTGTGAGGCAATGAATTTTTAACTCACACAATTGGTGACCATCAGTGGACCAAATTCCAAAAATCTTTTGCTTGTTCTATAATTGCATTGGATATACACAGTCTATAGAATCTAAGTGGTGACTTTTTTCTTTGCTTAAGGAATTTGAAAGCTTCAAATTCAATATTCCTTACATTGACTTCCTACAGTACGGGTGAGAAATGTATCTCTATTTAATATCTCTAGCTGCACCAAATTATTTGGAAACATCTCTCTCATCAGATAGGGACCCAACCAGACTACATCCAACTTGCTTGGAAAATTTAACCGCCTTGCATCTTATAACAATACCAACATTCCTGGCTGTAATTCATATTTCTTATATTTTTTGTCAAACCAAATCTTCCGTTGTCATTGAATAGCTTTCACATGCTATGCACTCCTTCTCCGGCTCTCATCTAAAGCTTCTAAAGTCAACAATCTATCCCTTAAAGACTATTTTTTAGTCAATCTTATTTCTATTGCCACTCTAAATAAAAAAAACCTCCAATTCAATGGATAAGATTGCTTCCATATCATAAACCAATGAAAATGGCGTCGCTTGTGTTGTCATCTTAAAGGTTGTACGATACGCCCATAATGTCGTAAATAGCTTTGTGTCCCAATCCCTCTTTGAATCTTGCACAATTTTTCGTAATATACTTGCTAAAATCTGATTAACCCTCTTGGTTTGTCCATTAGTTTGAGGGTGATAGGATGTAGTTTTTCGATGATCAATCTGAAACCTTTTTGTTAAGTCCTGAATCAACTCATTAAAAAAATGTATTGTCCAATTATTAATTAGGATCTTAGGACAACCAAAACATGTAATAATATTCTCAAACAAAAAAATAGAAGCATTTTTTGCATCATTTGTCTTTACTGCCTTGGCCTCGGCCTATTTTATAAGGTATTTGGTGGCCACAATGATATAAGCCATGCCTCAGGAAGAATGAGGATGGATTTCATCCATATAGTCAATGTCCCATTTTTTGAATGGTATTAATGGTAAAGAAATGTGTAGAAGCAATTCCATTTATAAATCATTTCTAGCAAAGCATTGGCTTGTATCTTACCTTCTAACATATGTATATGTATCTTGAAATAAAGTTGGCCAATAATACCCTGTCCTTAACACCTTTTGTCCTGTGAGTTATTCCAAAAAATGTTCTCTGTATGCATTGTCGTGACACACTGCTAAGATTTTTAGAATTTCCTCTTCTATAACACATCTTTGTAGAACACTATCAACTCCTTTCCTATACAAACTATGTCCCACTACCACAAAGTGTCTATTATTAATCCTGATCTTTTTTCTTTTTTCCTTGAATAATTCTAAAGGTAACTACTGGATAGTTAAAAACTCAATAATACCGACATATCAGGTAGGCTTTGCTGTCTTTATAAACAGATTCTTATCTACAAGTCTATCATCAATTTGATTGGTTTTTATATTTTTCGGCAACCTTGATAAGTGATCTGCTTGCTTGTGAGTCAAGCTTGATTTGTATTCCACTGTATAATCAAATTTTTGTAATAATAATACCCACCGTATTAACCTGCCATTCAACTCTGGTTTATTGACTAAGTATTTAATAGCCATGTAGTCCACAAAAAATACTATCTTATTACTTAATAAATAATGGCAATATTTTTTGAATAAAAATATGACAACTAGACATTATCTTTCAGTTGTTGAATAATTCTTCTCAGCTATATTAAGTTGTTTGCTTGCACATGCAATGGGATAATCTCCGCCCTTTCCATTGTCTTCAATCTTTTGGCAAAGAACACTACCTACTGCCACCACACTCATATTACAATATACATGGAAGGATAGATTCCACTGTGGAGGTCTTAATACAGGATACGAACTTAGTCTGATCTTCAATATCTCTAATGCTCTCTAACAATCATCAGTCTAAATAAACTTGGTGTTCTTTCGTTGTAATAAAGTTATAGGTCGTGTAGCTGTTGCATAATCTGGAATTAGTTCTCAGTATTATCCTACATGTCCTAGAAACCATTGCACTTCTTTCACATTATTTGAGGCTCTAATGGTATTGATGATCTTAATTTTTTTTGGTTCAAGTTCTCTACCACTTTTATTCACTCTACAGTCTAACAATACATCCCAGTGCACAACAAGATACGTCTTCTCTAGGTTCAAGGCCAATCCTACCTTCCTACATCTCTCCAACACTTTCTTCACCTTCATCAGATGGTCTTCACTTTGTGACTATATACTAAAGTCATTGATGAATATTATCATCAATTTATATAGCAAATCTGAGAAACTGTATATTACCAATTATTAAAAAATTGCCGGTGCATTACATAATCCAAATGGTATTACATACCACACAAAAGTTTTCCATGGGATTGTAAATATTGTTTTATGCCTATCTTCCACTGTAATGGATACTTGATTATATCCTGAGTAATCATCCATGAAAGTATAACACTCACATCCAGCTATTTCTTCTAAGATGCTAGTTATGAAGGATAAAGGAAAGTGGTCTATTGGAGTCCTTGCATTTAATTTTTGATAATATACACATACTCGTAGTTTATCATTCTTCTTCTTTACTAGTACCATTGGTGACATCCAATCAATGATTTCCATTGGTTTTATGAATCCCGCTTGTAACAATCGCTCCAACTCTATCTTCACTACCAATTGAAGTTGTGGATTCATTCTTTTGTCTTTCTATCTAATTGGTATTGTATCGAGTAATAGGAGAATGTGATGTTGCACAGTGGTTGAAGATATGCCTTTCAATTCTTTATATGACCAAGCAAAAACATCCCGATATTCCTGTACTAATTCATTGTATGCACTTATTTCCTCACCAGTTAATTGACTCTCCATTTGTATTTGTTTTGGCTCCTTTTCTTCCATCTATATAGTCACAAATTTCCAATTTTCTTTTACTACGTGTAATTACTCAAGGTTGTTGTGATACCAATCTAAAGGCCCATTTGGATAGTTGGCCACATCTTCTTCCACTGTGACTAATGTAAAAGTCATTTTATAGTATAACATCCTCTTTAGAGGCTCATCTTCTTTGAGTACTTCTAATCCTTGGGATTCTTCTACCTCTATCAAGTACACTCCATTGTCTATTTCAAAGATAAATGCTAATCCATCTTCATCCTCAATATCCTCTATAAAGTTTATCCCTTCCTCTTCATCAACCGTTGAATTTAGGTATATTTGTAATCAAACCTCATATTGATCAATATCCTTCCAATTATTAAGATTTGGGCATAAACATTTTAATCCTTGTATGTCCGGTTTTAAGGCAATATTGCCTGTCAATACCTCTCCAATTTGTTCCTTGTCCTTCTCTACCTTAGAGAATTTGATTCTATCATCTTCTGATGATTTTTAGTAGTTGTCTAATTCAATAATAGGTCTGATGGATACTCGAGTATGATTTTCACTAGGTCCATAAACAATTGTAGGTCGTTCATTTCTCCAATTTACTATGGCATTGGCCCTTCTTAACCACGGACAATCCAATAATAATAATAATGATTCCTTAGCTGTCTGCATGTGAATCACTTGAAAGGTCAATATATATTCATCTCCTCCTATAACCATCTTGCAATGTTGAATTTGACATATTGACTTTGCTGAATTTTGATTAGCCATGTTTATCACAAATGGTGAAAGCCCAGTCAAACTCAACCCAAGCTTCTCCATTGTTTAAAAGGGCATGATATTTAAACCACTCCCTCCATCTACCAATGCATTGGATATGATCTTGTCGGTAATCATTATTTCTATCTTCACTACCTTTACATCCAACAACCTTTCAATAGATTGTATCCATGCCACAGTCTTCTTGCTCATTCTTTTCTTTCTTTTTACCACAAGTAATCCCTCTTTCAATCATTTTCTTACTATTGGAGATATTTCTAAAAGTTGTGCGATTATAATGTCTGCCTTATATTTTTTCAAATCCTCCCATAGGTCATACATTGTCTCTTTTGATTCCTTGTGATTATACTCTAGTGATCTAAACTCCTCCAAGGGTATACTTGGTCCTTCCCATTCATCTTTTTCCACATCTTCTTTGCTTTCTCCTCCTCCCTCTAAAGGCATCTCCGTATCAAGCGGATTCCAATGTAACAGCTTACCACCCAATTCTGTAATCTTTTTGACAGTTTCTTTGGTGACTTTGTCTAACTCTGAAAAACGTGGAGGATCTTCAAACAAGTTGCTCTCTAACTCCAAAATAGGAGGTTGTAAAATTCCTTTTGCATAGGTCATCACTGCTAGTGATGAAACTTGAGAATTTATCCTTTGTCTTTCCTTCTTTACCTTGTGAGTAACTAGATTTGTAATTAGAAATTCCTCCTCTATGACCATTGTCGATGGTTGGGATGGAACATAGCTCTGTAATCTTGTTCCTTCTGCTACTCGAACATCTTGTATGTTTAAAGAACTAGATTTTTGATTCAGTTCTATTGTTCTACTATCTTGCCCTTGCTCCACTTGTCTGCTCGGATTTAAAGATATATATCCCCCTTGAATCTGCAACCCTGCAAGTAATTGATGTGTTTGTCTGGACTCCTCATACTAATAATAGAGATTTAATGGTCTCATCTCTCTTAAATTCTTCTATGGTCTCCATTGTCGTGATATAATGCGACTACTAGGTGAAAGAGTGTGGAAATAGTATATTATAGAAGATCTTAGTTCAAAATATTGTAGCAAATTATCTTAGAAAAAATAGATAATAGTAAAAAGGGAATAAAACTAATGGGTTTTAATGTTGCCGTTTTTACAAATAAGCTTCTATTTACTTTGTAGGGCCATAAGTAAGGCAAAACAAAGTAGATTGGGAAATAAAATGATATAGGCATATATAAGAGAGAGTTAAGAAGAGGTTTCAGAAAAACTTACCACAAAAATCTTGAAATAGATACCCGGAAAGGACCAGTTATGAGTTGGGGTTGAAATCAGACCCCAAGGCACAAAACTACATGCCTATGGCGGATCCAGGGGGCTTTTGTAAATCGGAGATTAGAATTAGAGAGTGGACTTGAAAAATTTTGTATAAAAGTTGGTTTTGAGTGATTTGAAGAAAAAATGACTTTGTAATAGCTTTGCAAAGTCAGGGTTGTTTTTGGCAACTTGGGATTTTGGTAAATAAAATAGGGTTGATGTTTTAAGAAATTTCAGAAGTTTTGTAGCAGATCTACAGCTGGAAATTTGTAGGTTTTTGGATATTGTTGTTGTTAATGTATGCTGTGAATTTGAGCTGAATCTAACAGTTTAGATGTATGTAATTGAGGTTTAAGTGGGTCAAGGTCTCAGAAATTAAATTTTGAGGGTTAGTTAGGGTTTTTGAGATCTTGAGCAATTTGTTGGTTGGATTGGAGTAATTTTTGTTTGTGTGGATAATAGACTTGTTTTCCTATACACATGAATGATTTGAGACTGGCTTAATGGTGAAAAAGGAAAAAATCAGCACTGGAAGATCAACATCAAGGTTGGAGAAGGAGGCCAACCAACACCCAAGAAGTTTTTGGGATTTTTCTTCCATTTGGTAAGTTCAATTTCCTTCAAATTTGTTGTGCTTGTTGTTGACTAAGAGGTTGAAAGGTATACAAAGTTTTAAGTAAGATCAATGGTCTAATCAGCAGATATTGAGGTTCTAATTTTTCCTAGGGTTGATTTGAATTGGTTAGATTTTGACTAGGTTTTGACTTAGGGTTTGACTTAGGATTTGACTAGGATTTGATCAAGGTTTGACAAGGATTTGACTTAGGATTTGACTTAGGATTTGATTTAGGTTTTGGCCAGGGATTGACTTAGGGTTAGACTAAGGTTTGACCAGGATTTGACTTAGGATTTGACTTAGGGTTGGACTAGGGTTTGACCAAGGTTTGACTCAAGATTTGAACAGGATTTGACTCAGGGTTTGACTTAGATTTTGACTAGGATTTGATTAGGATTTGGCTAAGGTTTGACTTAGGGTTTGACTTAGGTTTTGACTAGGATTTGACCTAGGATTTGAATAAGATATGACTTAGGATTTTAAGATTCTATTTTTAGTATTTTCTAAATTTATTATTTTATATATTATTTTCTATTATGATTAATATATGATTCATTTACTCTTCTTTTGTAATTGCTTAAAGATTGGATCAAAGTTTGATTAGTATTGTTAAGATTTAATAGAAGTTGTTTAGGATTCTATTAGAGTTGTTAGAATCTTGTTGTTGTATATTTCCTTTTTGTCTTCCACAGCCAAGTGCCCGGAGCATTCTCGAGCAAAATTGCACGTATTACGACACCGTTGACCTCTCATATTTTCTTTAGCCTGTTGCTGAGGGTTCACTACCAGATTTGATAATAGTATAATCTTGTCAGGTTGCCTACATTCATTTGAATCATGATTTCTCCTCCAATTACTACATCCAAACTGTTAGCCCTCTGACCATCACTATCCAGAAACATGCCACCTTCTACAAAACTGATGATATTTCTTCCATAGTCTACTTCCTTCCAATACTTTTGGCCCACTTTGATAACCACCATGTCTAAAATTTGTATTCGACTGTCTGCCATATCTAAGAGGTTCCTGAAAATTCTGATAATTTTGCGTATAAACAACCGGTGGTGGTCCAGCTCCGCAAAACTGAAAAGAATAGCCATTAGGCGTGCAATTTATACACCATATTCCTGAAGTGTGGCTTTTGGATTCTATCTGAGGTGGTAGTAAATTAGAGTCTTGGTTCCTCACCATACATACCATTTGTTCAGTCAAGCTCTACATCTACATCAAAATGGCTTCTTGAAATCTTTTTTGGTTTGTGTGTATTCTCTTCTCCATGTCTTCCACCTTCTGCTTTAAATTTAGAGCATATAAGATAGATAGAGGTGCTGGTTCTAGTATCGTAAGTTGCATCAGTGACTGGCTCGATCTCGCTATCGCAAGATTGGAGTTAAAACCCTGCTCATTCCCTTCCAATTCCAACATATGAAGCTTGATAGGAATAAATTACAAAATCACTTCATCTTCCTTCTTCCATAGCTGCTTGTAATTTTTTTCTATGGCATCTACTTCCCTTGCCGCTCTCTTGGCTTCCTCTAAAGTCCTAGGATTTTGTTCCAATATACTTTTAATTGTAGATCCTTGAAAAAATCCTTGAATAAAGAATTGCTTCAAGGTGTCATTATTGAATATATTCCCTACAAATTGAGTACAAACCAACTCAAATCTTTGTATATAAGAGGAGACATCTTCCTCTCGCCCTTGCTTCACTATTGAAACTGCCCTAAACGCTGTACTTTGTCCTACCTCTAGTTGGAAATGATTTAGAAACTCCCCTTGTAATTGTGTTCATTTCACAAAATATTCTTCTAAATGATTATGGTACTATTTGTATGCCTCTCCGTATAACGTAGTAGAAAACCAAACTAAATAGTAATATAGATTGGTAATTAATAAAGTAGTTAAAATTTTAATGTATCACTCCATGTGCAAGGATGGATCTTTGTCTTTTGTGCCATAAAACTTTGGTAGACATGTAGGAATGTTTGTTGCAGCTAAGTCTCTCGGCACCACAATGGATAAGCCTCTTGGCATCACCAAAGGATCAATTGGTGGTCTTTGAGTCATTTTTTGAAGAACTATATCTACTCTAGTTTTCGTATCAACTGATTTTTTTAAAATTTGCCCATTATCCACTATCTCAAAGACTAAAAAGGAATCTAATTCTAATGCTCTACTAGATCTTCTCAATGGTGGTTCTTCATCCCCTTGTCCTTAATTACTCCCTTCAATCACCACTTCGAGTTCAACTATTGTTGCAATAATCATCTCTTAGAATTCTACGTGGTCTTTCTTTTCTATTGTCCTATTAGATTCTTTTAAAGTTCTTCTGGCTATACCTTGTCTTTCCAATTTTTTCTTCAAGCTCCATTTCTTGATGTTGTCTCCAGCTAGGATCAACTCTGGTTTCTTTGATCGAGTTCGAGTATTCATCTAATTGCTTCTAATGAGCCTCACACCATTCTCTATATATTGCAATCCATTCTTCCTTCCATTTTTAATTTTCACTTCCTTAAATAAAAGATTAAAGAGATTACTTAATAGAAACCTACAAGCCTACTTTGATTTATAATCTCTCCGACAAGAAGAATAAATGACAAAAGACAATGTCTAATTTAGGCTAGAGTATCACCTCTGTGCCTTCTTCATTCTATTGCCATACAAAACAAGCTTCACGTGGGACTAACCTTTGTTGAATGTCAAAGTAGAATTCGAAGAATCACCCTACCATTCCACATTGGCAACCAACTAGGGAATTACCTATTGTGTGAATAATGAGACGAAGCACATTACAAAATTGTTCCTTCTCATTTATTCAACCAATTGGATAGAAATACGTACATCTATGCAATCTTCATGCTGCTCCATATTAATACTTCACTCACGATATCTATACAAGCTTTTTATTCTAATCCCCTACTAACACATAGGTCAAGGTAATTTAAGATGGTGAAGGATTCTATCTAATCACCCAAGTCAAGTTTTTAGTAACACACCTTCTCCTACTCCTTTCCAACAGGGCCCCAATTAACGCTTCACTTCCACACCGGCTCTACTCCATGACTCTCCTCTCTCTTCCAATTAACTTAAAAATAACATATAAAGTACTTCCACACAACTTCACACAAAATTAGACATGAACTACTAATCCTAAGCATCAACCTCAAAGTTGACTCTCGGCAAACGCACCATTTATGTAAGCTAAATCCTGCCATCTTCAATTGCGTTTGTAATTCAATGGATAAATCTAACTTACACCTCTATAACTTAATCCAATTACTCCACTTATAATTTAATAAAATTATGTAATATTGGCACCATCAAGTATCTAATTGGTTGATATATAAGATTTTTTTTTTTTTTTTTTTTTTTATCTTTTTTATTTATTTATTTTTAGATCTTTCAATTCTTTCCATAAAGACAAAGATGAACAATGTTCGAAAAAAACTCATAAGTTTCATGTCGTTTCAGTGTCTCAGTTCACATTAAATATTTAACAGAACAACTCCACTAGAAAGAGCTACCGTCCCGCCAGAAGTTCATTCTTCTACACTAAGATCAAAATCTAAAGATATCCTCACAAGGAATAGATCATAATGACTCCCAACAAAAATATCACAGAACCATAATTGGTTATCCTACTTCAAGAACAATGAAGGACGATCCCTTGCTCTGCACTGTAGAAATAGCACAAAAATAATAAATTACAAGGAACAAATCGACATCATGTTGCCACCAGCGTGACCTGCAAGATAGTTCAATGATCCCCATAGAAAAGACAATCAATTTTCAAGTGGCTTTCCCAATATACAGTCGCATCTCTTCTGGACCCAAACATTAGAATTCTTCAATGTTCATTTCAGCAACCCTTTGCAGTAACCTTATCACTAGTTATCTGATCCATTAACCGCAGAATATCAATTGCTAAGCAACATTCATCCCTAATCCGGAATGCATTTTAAACCACCAAAGGCTTCAACCAGAATTGACGGCTCTAATAATTGGCCTGGCAGTCATTACTCCAATTTTTGAAACCCCTACGACTACCGCCACTGCCGTAATCACCACCTCCACGGCCACGATCGAATGTCCGTCAAAGCTGTTTAACATGTTAAGCTATGCCAAGGACAACATAGCACAAGCAGCCAATTGCACCACCTTGAATCACCGTCAATCCTCTTTTCTATAAAAAATCCTCAAACCTCCTCTCTCCTGTCTTGTTTTCTTTATCGTTTGTATTTCATCCAGTGCCTTCTGCTGGAATCTTCTAAATCCATCGTGCCAAAATCCTAAGGACCTCAACACTCTTCTCCTTTCCGTTGGTTTTCACGCCATCGCCAACATCTCGTTCTTCTTATGCTCCAGATGATCTCCTTCTCCTCTATTATAATCTCCTCCGTCGATGTCTCTAGTGCAATTTTCCATGTTGATCTTTTTCATCCTCTGATTTTGTTGCGGTGATCTTGCTCATCTTACACTTATGATTCTACTCACTGCAAACTCCACATTCTGCCGGGGTTTGTTGTTCTTTTTTTCTTTTTTTTTCTTCGTTGTTCTACTTCCCAACTCTATTACACCCCCTTAGCCCTTTACTACCACAATTCTCTATCCCTACCCTCAATTAAGCCTATGAATTTCGCCACCTTCGGATCCGTTCCCAACGACATGATACCTCGATCGCAAATCCACCAAAACCACTACATTGCATATTCCTCTGGTCACCTCCTCGAAAGTTGCAATGATCTCCAGCATCGCCCCCGCATCCCTTAATAAAATTGTAATTCCAACTTTCTCAACAAAATTTTCGGACCATCGACATCAACAAGATGTCAAGCCACACAGCCTTACATGCATAGCATCGACTCTAGAGGTGTGGGTATAAACCGACCCTCTCTCTGACTCAGGACCCGATCACTAATCATCCACTAATCTCAGATCTCTAAGTTGTCAAACTCAAATTGATCATGTACACAACAAGTTAGTCTTCTCTCTCTCTTATCCCTCTTCGCTTACTTAGCTTACTCGCAACACAATCTAGTGATGGCGTTGGTCCGTTCCAGTGTTGTGTTGATGCCACGCCTTCCAAGAGCCTTTGTCAGGAAGAGTTGCACCTTGCTAAAATACGGATCCTCACCCACTGCCTAATCTGCCTACCTACTTATGCTCTGGACGCCATCTTGCACCGACTTCCAGAGAACAAAAATCTTCGCCAACAAAAATACACAATGCCGTGGCCGCCCTTCGCCTCTTGCTTCCTTGCTTTCACCCAGCCAACCAGCCAGCCAACCTCTCTCCTGCTGCTACTCTCTAAATATTCCACTCTCACTCACTCACTCACTCACTCACTCACTTCCACTCAAAAACTCTCTCTCCCTCCTACAAACACAACCACACAACATCTCCCCACGCTCGTCTCTCATCGCACTAACTCGTACCCTAATCTGCCGCCTAAGGATCTCGCCTCGCATGCACTCCTTACTGGTGCCGTGGTCAACGATCGCTGGGATCCATTATCGGGCATCTACTAGACTTTTTTTATTTTTTTATTTTTTTATTATTTTAAGTCCCAAATTCATATTTATGGAGGATCGCAAGGGCTTGATATAGAATCCTTTTCTATCCCATTTCTATACAAAAATATTAATTCAAAAATAATTACTATTTTAAATAAATTTCCTCTACTTCTAATTATTTTCAAGCCCTTATTTATCTTCACTAATTAGTCCTACTACTCTCTAATTTACTTGTCTAATGCTAAATTTTTAAATTTTTTAAATTTTTCTAAATTTTTTAAGCTAACTAATGTGAGGTAATGAATTTTTAACTCATATGGTCTCTTTTTCAACTAAAAGATTACTACTTGGTGCCAACATAGACTGTGATTATTAATCTATAGAAGGAGCAATGATTGTATCCTCAACATCTTTATTTAAAGCTAAATGAGAAGTTTTTCTATTACTATTAGTTTGTGAAACTATAGATTCTATAAAAGATAAAATACTACATTAAAATACTTGTGGAATTGACCTTCTATAAGGTCATGAGTAGCAGTAGTATCAATAAAAAAATCCATAATATGCTTCCGCTCATCCATAGTGGATTCTTCATAATTTTAGAAATAAGAATTTCAAATCATGCTAGGGCCACATTCTTGAAAAAAAATAAAAAAAAATAAAATAATAATAATAATCCTAGATATGTTACAAAAATAAAAAAAAGCTCATTTACGTGCTCCTATCTTTTACAAACATATTTTAAGTCACCACATTCTAGAACTTTTTATAATCTTCTAGAACCTTTCATAGTCTTCTAGAATCTTCCATAGTTTTTTTAGAATCTTCCAAAATCTTCTAGAATCTTCTTTAATTTTCTAAAAATCTTCTATAGTCTTTTAAAATTTTCTAGAACCTTCTTCAATCTTCTAGGATCTCTAATATCCTTCTAAAATCTTCTAAAATCTTCTTTAGTCTTTTTGAATTTGACTTAGTTTTCTAGATTCTTCTTCATTCTTTTAAAATCTTCTGAGATACTCTTAAAAGGTTCAATAGGATATAGGCCTTGTAATATAAATAAGAGGCAAGACCAAGATGCACCTCAATATTGCCAATACAAGTTTTGGAACAATCCAAAGTATTGTCTTGTTTCTTGATATTAATCTAGTTCCTTATTCTTCTTAATCATTTAGCTCTTTATTCTTGTCCATTTAGTTTTTTATTTTGGAAATCATTCTAGTTTTATAATCTTTTCCTTATCTCTTTGCTAACTTGCTATCTTGCATCCTTGATAGTTTAATAAGACTATTTACATTGTCATACTGCATTTACGTGCAGTGTATAAAAATATGAAAAATCTTGTATCTATTGTTAATATATGTGTGAGTGCTAGAGGTTATTTTAAAAGATATTATAAGGAGAGGATTTATTATAGCCACTTAGTTAGTGAATTAAGATGGCTATTTGTTTTGTTCCTACCTTATTTATATCCTAGAATAGACTCTTTTGTAATTAGAAGAAAGGTAAAGGTTGTTTTACCTTTCTTGTTGACTTTTGAGGTAGAATGGACCTTATGAAGGATAAGAAAGAAGAGCATGGGGTGAATAAGGCCCATCCAATAGGATTTGGCTGCCCATGTGGGCGTCTCATAGTCTAATATAGAAAGAAAGGGAGATATACTCCTCTTGTTAGACCGAGAGGAGAGGCAGTTTTGAATAGTGAACTTTGGAGAGAGATAGCTCCGAGGAGATAGAAGTGTTTGTAGTGAAAATTGGTGGGTGTGTTCTTCAAGTTGTGAGGATTTTAGAACCTACTCACTTGCTTGTATTGGAGTTGTGAACAAAAAGTTATGCTTGTTTTAGTAGAGTGAGGTTTGCTGCCACCCGACGAAGAGGGGCAGAAACTTCGAGCTGCCACTGCA
The DNA here is from genome assembly GCA_036785485.1 of Physcomitrellopsis africana. Classification (NCBI taxonomy): domain Eukaryota; kingdom Viridiplantae; phylum Streptophyta; class Bryopsida; order Funariales; family Funariaceae; genus Physcomitrellopsis; species Physcomitrellopsis africana. Next base: position 140,882 of record JAWRVF010000881.1, read on the forward strand.
AGTTTGATTTCAACTCTTTCTTAGTGAAATTTATAGAGAGTGTGGAAGATTGTGCTAGCTATCTATCAAGACATCTCTTGTAGCATTTGGAGTTGGAGAGCAAAAGTTGTGAGCTTGAGAGTGGGAAAGGGTTTGCTGCCACCCGACGAAGAGGGGCAGAGACTTTGTTCAACCACCCAAGTCGGACAGTCTCTTCAATCCTTTTGATATTTTAGGTGCTTATAGTAGCTTATGTAAGCTTTCTACAAAAACAAAAATCAATACATTTGGAGCTTTGATGAAAGTTTTATGAGCCGTGAAGTGTCAAAGAGGAAAATTGTTGCTAGGGTTTGAAGAGTAGAATCGACTAGCTACAAAATCTGGAGTTTGAGAGGCATGCATGCGAAATTTTAGAACAAGCTAGATGATGGAGTGAGCTTTCTAAAAAGCTATTGCATGTCCAATTTGGAGAAGGGAAGTGATCACAACAAAGGCTGAAGTGAAGAGGAGCTTTGCTGCCTTTGCATTTGCTTGGAAATTTTAGCGCCTACTTCTTTTAGCCATAAATTTTAAATGGTAAGTCATCTATTTGTGAAATTTTGATATGTTTTACAATGGATTATTGGCTTTCCATAGGCTATAAGCACGCTTGATTCGACCTTTGGATGAATTTTTAGTGATTTATTTAGTTTCAATTTGTTGTATAACTTGTATTCCTCATATGCGGTTGTATTTTGAGGTATACTTGAATACATACATACTTTGCTTATACTTTTTATACAAGTATATATACTTGTATTTATACAAGTATTCTATAAGTATTCTACAAGTATTATACATAATATTTGTACAAGTATTTGTACAAGTATTATACCAAGGATTTATACAAGTATTTATATAAGTGTTATATCAAGGATTTATACAAGTATTTATACAAGTATTTGTAAGTATTATTCAAGTATTTATACTTTATATTTGTACAAGACTTGTACAAGTATAATACAAGTATAACTTGAAAGCTTGAAGAAATATTGTGCAAGTATAGAACATACTTGCACGGCTTCCTCTCATGTTCCCTGCAAGTTCTAGTAGCAGCTAGGAACCCGGCGTTTTCCCAAGGCGAATTCTCTCTACCCGACATAAATTGGTGCTTCCACTGAGAGCTGCTTTGGGGCTACTAGTTTTGGCTAAGGTAATATGGAGGATACTGGAGGGGCTTCCTCTGGAGCCCAATCAAACATGGATACCATTCTAGGAGCTTTGGCAATATTTATGGATCAATATAAAACTCAAGCTGGAGGTAATGGAGCTACCAAGGCTTTGAAGGGTGTTGTTGACAAGATTGGAAGATTTGACGGAAAGGACATCACCAGGTTTTTGAAGGTTTATGTTTGTGAGATGGAGGTGCAACAGGTACCTGAGGCTCGAATGATACAAACTTTCACATTAGCTGTTGTGCCTGAGATTCGTGAGAAAGTGGAAGAAATTCGAAGGGATGCAAATTTTACTACTTGGATGACATTTGAAGAGAGATTGCGTGATGAGTATTTTGAAGAAGACTCAGAGAGGATGATTAAGAGGTCTTTTATTGATTGGATTGAACAGCGGCCTGGAAATACTATGGGTCCAAATGAATTGCTGCGAGATTTTGAGAAGAAATATAACCAATTGCCTTTAGTAGAAAGGCGTCTTTTTGATACTAGGAAGGCTGAGTTGTTCTTGCAAGCAGCAGATGATGCTTTGGAAGATAGACTCTTTTTGCTTTTAGGTGATCAAACCACCGAAGGAGGTTTTACAAATGATTGGAGAAGAGTGGAGGAAGCAGCCGCTCTTGTGGCAAAGCAACGGAGAATGAAATCCAGAAGTGTGACAACTCAGATGGATGTAACACCGAAGCCTGCTACAAAAGCTTCCAAGGTATCATTTGCTCCAACCTCTTCAACAACATCTCCTAAGATGGTCAAGACAGTTGAAGAAAAAACTTTAGATGAGCTTATAAAGGGTATTAGGGATTTGAAGGTGGAAATGAGTGAATTGAAAAAGTCTCGAGATCCTCAATCATCTGAAGGTGCAAGATCATCTGTGAGAAAATGCATTTATTGTGATGGAGAAGACAATCACAATCTTCGGAGTTGCAAATCATGTGATGAAGCTATTAAAGCAGGCATTATTATCTTCAAAGATGGTAAGATTCATGATGCATCTACTAACTTGCCTTTGAGTACCAACTTTTGCAAGGGAGGAATGAAAAAACTTATGGAAGAAAAGATGAGAAGGTCTAATTGTTTACATGGACAAGGTGCTGAGACATTCCATATAGGAGTGGAGCAACAAACAATTAAGACTTTAGAAGCTCCATCTGTTGAAATTTTGCGCAGAGGGGCTCAAGCCATTCGAAATGCCACTGGTTGGGATGACCTTGTTGAAACAGCTAGCATCAAAGTTTTTTTAGGACAAGTTCAAGACAAACCTAAAAACTATGATGTCTTTGTTGAAGAGAAGAGAGGGCGAACCTCTGAGAATGATGATACAGGGGAGCCAATATCTAAGAAAAAAATCCAGGAGCTCAAAAAAGGTGAAAAGGTAGAAGGTCCTGCTGCTCATACACGGCAAAGACCTGGGAGGTCCTCTGTCTTTGATCATTCAGGAGAAGGGCCACTTCTAAAGGAAAAATGGGAAGAGAGGACAGACAATGCCAAAGAAAAGGAAAGGAAAGCTGATTCTAAAAGAAAAGGTAAGGGACCTGCCTATAAGCTTCAATCTGACATTGAATCTTCCATTGACATGAAAGGGGTGTTAGAAGAAAGAATCCTGGATGCCAAGATTGAATTTACATTAAGAGAGGCTCTTGGCATTGCTAAAAAAGATTTTCATGAATTGATCATTGATGTCATTAAGAGGAAGAGACAGATGACAGTTGAAACAGTCATGATGAAGGCTCTGGACACGCATATGACCAAAGATGAGGAATTTGAAATTGGACAAGTATTTGCTTTGATGTGTGATCCAATAACTATGGAAGAGAAGGCTAATAATAGTCAAATGGTTAAAGAACAAAATGACTATTTGACTAATGAGGAGGAAGATATGATCTTACAAATGTTTGCACAAACCTGTGTGGTTAGTAACAAGAGTGATATGACCAAAGATAAAGATTTTGTGGAATATGAGAAGATGGTGGAAAATAACGAAGAGGGGGTGAAAGGCTATGACATAAAGGTCCAGGCCTTGCAAACTCAAGAAGAGGAAGAAGAAGCAGTGGATGGATTAGTATCTGAGGCAGCACATGGGAGAAATACTGAGGTAGAAGTGAGGACCTTTGATTGTGCAATTGTGCATGGGATTGATAGAGAAGACAAAGAAGGAATGGATTATATTCAATCATTTTGGGCTAGAGCTACCACAGAGACAAGGGTCAAATTTGGAGGATTAGATGAATCAGTTTTGGCTCTTGTAGATCATGGCTCAGAGATAAATATTATGTCTCGAAATATTTATGAGAAAAATAAATGGCCAATTGATACTAATCATGGATGGGTTATGAGGGCTGCAAATTGTGGGCAAACATAATTATTTGGAGCTTGTCCGGCAATTGCGACAAAGATTGGAGACGTGGAAGTAGAACAAAATTTTTTTGTTCAAAATGATGTAAGCATTGACACCTTGGTATGTCCTTACATCACTGCATCAAGAATGGAAACCAAGGTGTTGAATGATGGATCTCATTATGCACAAATTCGAAGCTGTGATGGCAAGAAATCTGTACAATTCTTGACAGTGAAGTCTGAACATGAGAGGCATCGAGTTTGTCTTAGGGATGGGCCTCTGCCTAATTCTTTACACTTTTTGGATTTTTGAATTGCACTCGTGGAGAATGGGGATCCACGGGTGCAGAAGGACCAAATATTTTTGAGCTCTCCAATATACATGGCATTAAAAGTGGATTTGTTGGAATGACTAAATATGGATTTGTGAGTTTTACAGATATAAAAGATCTGGACCTTGTAAATAAAAAGATCATTAAAAAGATGGAGAAAAATCTAAAAAATACAAAGGCTCTTTTAAATGGTGAGTATATTTCTGGAATATATGAAGAAAAAGGCATTGGAGATGATATATTGCAAGTTTTATGCAACTTGCAGATTAAAGAAGAAAAAATAATGGTACAGATATTATGATTGAAATTCACTCGAGAGCATTGTATGAAGAAATAATAGATGCAATGAATAGCAAGGATTTATGCCAAAGTTATAAGTTGGATCTTGAGGCCATGATAAATACAAAATATAAAACAGTGGCCAAAAAGGTAAAGCCTATAGCAACTCAACTTCCATTGGATACTGAAGAGCATGTCAAACAAGCAGAGAAGGAGCCAAGTTTAAGAGAAGCTAGGAAGATTGGGCACAAGTTTACTAAAGAAACATTAGCAAACTTGAAGATTGGAGGGAGAGAATTCTTGTTAGAACAAGAAGAAAAGAGGTTTCAAAAGATGCTCTCAAAACATGGAAAGGCCTTCGCCTCTTCACCAGATGAGATTGGATGTGTGTGACCAGGTTTAGTAGCACCCATGGTTATTTTTACAGTACCACATGTGCCATGGGATTTGAAGCCAATACCAATTCCACGAGCATTACTTCCCAAATTAGTTGACTTATTGAAGGAGAAAATGCATATGGGAATACTTGAGCCTTCAATGGCTCCATATTCTAATCGTTGGTTTACTGTTCCTAAGAAGTCTGGAGCATTACGATTCATCCAAGATATGCAACCAGCTAACCAGGTTACCATTAGGAACAAAGGATCAGGACCAATTGTGGATGAAGTAGCAGAAGCGTTTGCTGGACATGCCATATATTCGATTGGAGATCTGTACTCTGGTTATGATCAATTTCAATTGGCCATTGAAAGCAGAGACTTGACAACCATGAAAACTCCGTTAGGATTGGTTCAAATGTGCACATTGCCTCAAGGTGCTACAAACTCAATGGCACATATGCAAAATGCAATGAATCAAATCTTGAGAGAGTTTGTACCAGAAAAGACTATACCCTTTGTGGATGACATTCCTATCAAAGGATGTAAAGAAAAATATAAAGACTCTATTTTGGATAATGATGGTTGCAGAGCATTTGTAAGAACGCATATTGAAGATGTTGATAGGATTTTATACAAGATTGAAGAAGCAAATTTGACCCTTTCAATTGAGAAGTCTAAATTTGGTTTTGAAGAAATTTTGGTAGTTGGACATCTTTGTGGACGGTATGGAAGAAGGCCTAATCCTGAGAAAGTTGATGCTATTGCAAAAATGATGGCTTGTAGTAACATCACTGAAGTAAGAAGGTTTCTAGGAGCATGTGTCTTCTATCAAATATGGATACCTCATTTTGCTCACATATCAGAGCCTCTTTACAAATTATTAAGGAAGAGAATTAAATTTCATTGGAAACAAGAGCAAGATTTGGCGATGGAAGACTTGAAAGGAATTTTAAAGTCACCTCCACTTTTAAAACAAGTTGAATATGAGAGTGGAAGACCGGTGATTGTTACAGTGGACACAAGTCCAATAGCCATAGGGTGGGCTGTTGGCCAAGATGATATAAAAGGAGATAGATTTGCTATTCGTTTTGGAGCAAGGATTCTTACAGAACGCCAGAGAGCATATCCTCAAGTGAAGAGAGAGCTTTGGGGTGCACTTACTGCTCTAACAACTGAAAGAAATTACTTGATTGGAGCAAATGTTGTGTTGGAAACTGATTGCTTACCTCTTCTTGGTATGATTGCCAATTGTTCTTCACCAGATATTGCCATGCTTCGATGGATAGCATATATCAAGTCATTGAATCCAGTTTTGGTGCACATTGCTGGAAAAATGAACCCTGTGGCGGATATGTTATCAAGGGCCAAATACTTTCATGAAGAAGAAATGATGGCTCATGAGGAGAGTGAAGACTTTTTAGAAGAAAGGTATGTATTAGCTGTTGATAGAAAAAATTTAACCAATGACATCTTGCCATTCAAAGTAGAGTTATATAAGGGGAGACTACAAGATATTGGACTCTATTTGAGCACTTTGAAGAAGCAAGAAGGATGGATGGACAAGACTTTTAAAGATATCAGACATCAATCATACGGATATCTGTTGAGAGATGGACTTCTTTGGAAGAGGGCAAAAAGAGCTGATGAATTACCTTTGAGAGTGGTGGATGATCTTGAAACCAAAATCCACGTGCTTAGAAAATTTCATGATGCCCTTTGGGCTGGTCACAGAGGAGTTTGGGCCACTTATATAAAGATTAAGGAACGATATTGGTGGAAGGGTTTATATAAGGATGTTGAAGAATTTGTAGCTTCATGTGTTGTATGTCAACTTCAATCTAAGGCCCGATATAGGGATGAACTACATCCCACTTATCCTCCTTCAATTCATTTTCAATAGATGATTGACTTAGTTGCAAT